>VXAA01001160.1:724806-768097 GCA_013399115.1 Anseranas semipalmata | reverse complement strand
GGCCCCTGGCGGCGGAGGCCGAGCGGGCCTCGCTGAGGAGAGGCCGGGACGCCCGCTCTGAGCGAACGGTGCCGGGGGCGCTCCGGCGGCACCAGCGGCGGCGGGAGGAGGCAGGTGAGCTTGGGTAAGAAACATCCTCGGAAAGAACCACACCGCATTTCTGCCGTAAGTTTTATTTACACGGGAAGTGTTACTAGTGGTCTTAAAGGAAGGCTTGATCGTTCTATTTACAGTTATATACAGATTTATACTTGAAAAGTAAGAAAACTGTACAAGATAACACAAAAATATAAGACAAATTGGATCCAATTAAAGTAGTGAATACATAAGTTAAGAAAAAATCTGACATTTAATTTTCAAAGTGTAATGTTATGAGTAGCATATACGTAGTTTTTAAACCAGATAGCAACGTAAGTTACACCACACTAAATCTTTACCCCAGTTATGTAGGCTCTGCTTTTAACACCAGACAACCAAAAGCCTCCTGCACTTAAAGATACATAATAATGGTAATTTTGACTTGATTTCCACAGAGGGACCAGTTACAAAAACCCACATGTAAGGAACTTATTTACATTAAATATTAGCAAAAATGGACCAAAAGAGTGCAAGTGCTCCTCACCTGCAGTGCTATCCATTTTAGATTTCCAACCCCTACAATCAAAAGTTGTTGTACAGTACCTTTGAGAATAGGAAGTGTTGAAAACAGCTGCTGTGACACATACAATGACATTTTTCACAGCTAAAAGATGTTAAAGAATTAAGTATCACTAAACCATATGCTTTTTGGATTTCAGTATTGCACACTAGTAAGAGAGTTTCAAAAACTATTGTCTGCATTATTCTGAAGTGTTAAAAGTGAATGCTCCTTTGACAATACAAAGTCCACAAATAGCTTTGTCAATTTCTAGTGTTTACTATTAGATACAAGTATATCTTAGTTGGAAATGGCTCAACAAAGTAAAACTTCTGGTGGCAAAACCCTTTCACAGAATACCCGAATACCCACTCAATTTTTAAGAAGCTGCACAACCAATACACCAAAACAAATGCTTAACACCACTCATTTTGAAAGCTGTACACTCTGAAAATAATAGCCCTGATCTTACTACTGCTTAAAATTCACGTGATTTTTGCTCTAACAGGTTTGGGCACAATACTTCCACAGTTCCTGAGTTAATTACATTTGCCCAGACTGNAAAAAAAAAAAAAGCCAAGTAAATAAGACAATACCCTTTCCCAAATTTTAACCATCTTGCACATAAACATACCAAACAACCTTATTTGGTCCTCAGTACTTTTAAATGGTTAATTTTGGAGGTAATATTTGCACCAAAGCATTTGGTTTGGATAGCAGTTTTGGGGCCTTTAAGATTTAGCATTTACCTCATCCCCCCAAAAAAGTGCGTTTTGTGGTATTTGTAAAAAAAGTTATGCCTCAAAATTTTTTTAAAGTACCAACAGAAGTTATTACAAATGTTTATTGCATTGAGCTGATTCTTTTAAAGTATTAAATATGAACTCCCCCACTTCTCAGTCTGATACGTTTTAGTATTCTGTGTGAAAACAAATCTTCCCACAAAATAAGCTAATACTGGCAAAAGGGTGAAGATTTCATCAGTTCATTACTCCACTGAGAGATGTATCATTTCTCTCACTTTTCACACTCTTTTCTACAGTGGTTTTCCACATGGAAATGATGTGAAAACTCCTCTGTCATCAAGTGGTTTTCCACATTTTCAGTTGACCTCAACATTACAACGATTAGCCTTTCAGTGCTGGGCTATGGTTCTTGTCCCCTTCTTTGTTGTCCTTCATCAGTGAGGCAAACACCTGGAAATGCAAATTATTTAATGAATATAAAAAAAGCTAGTCTTACAAAAAGATTAATTTTAACTACCACAGTATTAGCATGGAAATAAATTTCTAAAATGAGACACTAGAAAAGAAGTCAATTACCTCTAATCCTTACCAAATTCAAAAGTTTTTTTTTCCCTCCATCTTAGGAAACACTCCTGAAAAAATGACTGGGAAAAAACAATCTCATGGATATGGGAAGATACAGTGAAGTACAGCATTCCCAAGTCCTCCTTTACTTCCTAGCTATTCCTCACAACTCTGCTGGCATCAGGAGTTGAGCCAAGAACACAAGCAAATGCTTCTGCCAAACCTGACTACTTTGCCCTTTTACTTAGGTGTGGGTTTTGTCAGCAGCAGTTCCACTCATTTGTAATACAGGTATTTTCCATCAGAACTATTTTCCATCAGAGGAATTCCAGTACAGGGGATGGAGGTGGGAAGAGTATATTATAGGCCCCAATATAAAGCTGTATGGAAGAGAATGTTTTCTTTTCATTCAAATGGGTCTTATTACAATTCCCTTTAGACTACATCTGGGTCAGTTTCAGATAGAATTTGGTTTAAAACATTCACCTTTCTCTGGCATGCTATTTTGTATTAAAGCTAGGAATTCCTCAGCAACTATTTTATTGCTCTCCAAATAAGCATACAGTGCTCGATTTGTTTTCCAAGAGGGGATGAAAAAATAATTCTCAACGACAAAAATCTGAGATTCTCCTTAAATACACAACCAAGACGCATCTCCCTCCATCAGAGGTAAGTCTAAAACTAAAACTAAATTCCACATCAACAGCATTACCCATTGCTCTGAAGTCAGACACAGTCACTAAGAGAAGTGCCCCATGTACTCATGGGCTGACATGAGTGTTTTAATATGTATAACCAAGAAACTCACCTGTGCCCATTTTTTGTTACTATTCTGCATCTGAATAGCTGCAATACAACTAAAAAGCTTTTCTGATGTAATATCTTCTGGAAGTTTTGTTAGAAACTGTGCTATATGAATAAAGTCCATCTGTAGGAGAATATCTTCATATAACCGAAGGATTCCTAACCCTGTCCTAAACAAAAATTCTTCCCCATCTCTACAGAAAACATCCCAGACACGACAGGCCAGATCAAGTGGTAATGACTTGCTGTAGAGTGTAAAAATCCTGCAATTGAGAAAAAAGGCAGAGTTATAACTTTAACCTATTTCAGAAACATGAAAGTACAACCTCATTTAAATCTGTTACATTAGTTAAGAGTGAGCAGATGACAAGTTACTTCAAGCATTCTTATTTGTCCATATTTCAAAGATACACAAGTCTGTAGTTTTTCAAGTCAGAATTCTTACTCTGAAACCCATCTCTTCTCATGCTACAGGAAATCCTCCATTAGAAAGCCACCTCCTTTATGAAGCTCTAGCTAAAGAAGTTACAAACATCTTTACACTCAAATGGCATGTCACATACCAACAAGAACTTAAGCCACAAAGATCATAAGTGTGAACTTGACCTTTCCCATTATTTAAGCCATACAGTCTAACAGCTCTGTTCATTTGTTTTCTAAAGCTAGAAATCACCTCAGTAGAAGGCTACATCCCACTGATGTACTAATGAGAATTCAATAACCATATTTGCGATACATTTCAAATTTATATGCATGTTAAAAATGACTAAAATTTAAAGACAGTCACCATTTTGTTATTATCAAGAAAAGTCCAATTGTGTTTTTTATTGAGAAGTTTATTTTAAGAAAGCATTCATTATACATGGGCAGAGAATCCAGTCTGCTGTATGCACCATATTGTAAAACCCCACTCATAAATTTGTAGCTGCTCCTGCAATACAAAGCACAGCATTCTGTTTCACCATTATTTCTAGTGGGGAGTGGTTCATTAAACGCAGAACACTACCACCAGCTACCACAGCCTCTTCTACTCTACCTTCATAAAAGGAGCTCCCACTGCCTCAAGGCCATCTTCAGAACATGTGCAGGAATAACAATCTTCATTTCTCACAGATGATCACAGGCAGACTATTCTAGGACTTTGCACAGCAACACTGTTTCCACAACGTATATACCTCTCTTATCTGTCTAAACTGTGCTGCAGCACACTCCTGGCTCAGTGCTGTTATTGTATAACCTGCTCCTGCTGAGACTTACTGCTTACTGATAAGCTGCATCGTACAGCAGAAGTTCTTCATTCCCAAGTACTTGGATGACATACCATTTTTGTATTATTTAATTTTATCCAATTCAATTAGCACTATTAGAAACTTCTAACCCATGTATTAATCCTATACGAACCACATCCTTATCCACACACACTTAGGAAGAGACGTTCAGTATTTGGCAGCACTACACACACTTGAAAGATGCCTGCATTACTGGCTTCCATTGCAGGCACATAATGCAGTTCAGTACGCTGTTTTAGAGCATTCATTACTTCAAAATGTTCATTGTATTTCCTTTCCTGTACCAGGTCTTGTATTTCATCCATCCTCTGCTTTAAAGTCTATATTCCTATACTATTACTTCCTTCATCAGCTGATTATGTTCATTTCATCAAGCCACTTACAATCAGTCAGACAACTAAGGTGTAGTAGTCTCCTCTCCCCCTACTTATGCACAGCTGACTTGCCTGCAACAACAATAAAAGCCCACAAGATTCTTTTGTGTCACATTTTCTGTCTGAATAGATGTCACTCCTAATTCCAGTTTATAAAGTTTGAATCCTGCCAGAGGAACTGCAGCTGCACAACACAGTTCATCTGGATTTCAGTAGACCTAGAAAGCTGAGGTACACAAACACCTAACAAATGCTTTTCTTACGCTGTATTTCTATTGCTGAAAAAAAAAAAACAGCAAAATGTAAAGTGTTCCAACGGTTGTAAGATTAGGTTTTCTACATTTTCTGAACTCACCAGTCTATCAAATATATGTCTGGAGTAAGACTGTATGATTTGAAATGAAGAAACAATTTGGGAAGATTTTCTTCAAAGAATACTTCAAAGGCTGCAAAGTATTTCAGCATCTGCAGAGATAGTAAAGCACCTCATAAGCAGTCATCAAAAGAAAGCTGAGTCGTAAAATAACACAAATCCCACCAAGACTTGAGGATCTCAACACAGCACAACATGACTTCTTAGGATACGTACAACAATTAAGCATTTCTGGAAGAAATGTCAAAACAGGAGAATGTGTTCTATGGATTAGTATCTGGTATTCTCAGTTTTGTAACTGCAGGTTAAAGTTCTCCATTATTCAATAGGACAACAGGAAGTCATCAATAAATCAAATTGCTTTAAGTCAAAAGAGTGCTAAGGTTCAAAACCAGAAAACTCTGTGCATACCATGCTGTGATCCACACGGAAAAAGGCCAGCTGGCATGGCTTGTTTAGAAGGTTAGCAAAGGCAATGAAAGCATCTGCCTCTTCCAGGTTGAGAATGAGCACAGCAGCAATGAAGGACATCCCTTGCACCTTCAAGTGGGAAAAGCATCAGGCAAACATAGGTGAGTAAGCTCAGTACATCTTTGGAAGTGCAAGTATTTTACAGTCTGCAATATATCAAACACCATTACGTAACATTTCCAGATGAACAGAAAAAACATGGATAAATAATCTTTATACATGCAGTCAATTAGATTTCAACAAGAAATTGAATGTTTCTTCAGATGCAGGTTTTACGTGCTTGATGGAAATTCTGGGAGGTCTCATGATTGCAAGTCTTCAGAGACTTGGAATGCAAGAAAATTAAAACCACACAGGCTGGACACATAAGAGACAACTTGGCTTTAAGTTCATTGTTAAGCTATGGGAAAAGCAGACATGAGGAAAAATCTTGCATATGGGACAGTTTAGATCCAGGCAGGTATGTTGGAATTGAGACAAAATTCTGCTTCAGAACAGTCAATACTTATCTTCCCAAAAGTACCAAACAGTATTTGTTCACATATGTAAAACTACTTTTAAGTGGTTAGCTACAAGTTTTTACATTTTTCTGTGATTACTTTGTCAAAAACACTTCAGTCTGCAATAAGTGAATATTATTCTTGTAGTTAAGTGATGATCTGAATATTCATTATACTAAAAATAATTTTACCAATTTCAGCTGCAATTATGATCATTCTGTTTCTAGGCATTTATGCTGCCTGCTCCTCATTTTTAAAATGCATTTAATATTTTAAACAACTAGGGAAGAAAGTATTGATATACATCAAAAACAGTCCAGCAGCTTTCCATTTTTTGTGATATGGATGGGTGCAGAAATAAGATTGCATTATACTTAGTGTCATATTAACATTAAAAAAAAGATCAGAAATATCCAAGGCTAGCTGTGAGTGTTGTATTATCTTTTCCTAGTGAGAAAGAGAAGACCTATCCATGAAAAATTACTTATTTGCCTTTTAAAACTCCACCCTGGTAAGAAGCAGTCTCAGAATCTGCAGAGTTTGTAACTCCAAAAATGATGTCACAGATGACAGAACTCAGAGCTAAAAACATTTAAACATGAAGAGCCAACTAGATGTTGATGTCCTAGGCATATCTGACATGGAGGAAAACACACCCTGCACTAAATTATGCGGTGTTGTATGGATCAGTCTCTCTCAAGTTCTTTAGCTCGGAAGCAATTACAACTTGTGAAAAGTGTTCCGAGGAACCCTCCAAAACAAAAAAGAAAAAAAGCATCTGTGTTATTTAACTGCTTCTGTAAGCTGACACCACTTTTTTTTGTTTGCAAAAGTTTTTGCTGCAAACAATCTTATCCTCAGTAAATTCAGACGGAGCGATTAACCTTTGATAGCAAAACCAATAAGGAGTTTCTGGATTTTAAGATGTGACTTACTGAATCATAGAGCATCACTATGGAAATGGCAGCAGTTGGAGCAACACTAGGATAGAACAGGCTGAGTGTTTACTGGAAGTCTGCTGGCAGTTTTTGTTCTGTAGATACTCTGGGTCTTTCAGAGCTAGAATGCCTTGTGAACACATCAGCTTAAAAAAATTTCCTGTGCAAGCCAAATAGTATACTCGTCTGTAACATGCAATACATTTTCAGCTATTTAATTCACTCTAAGAATTACCATCATTGTAACTACTATGAAATAAGTGCCAAGGTTTAAATTTTTTTGAAGCGGTAGTAGCATAGAGTTTAGAGAATCTACTTGTCTAATAGGTGAATATATGACATTTTAAACATCTGCTATGCTATAAATATTTTACAGTGAATACTTACATATCCCACATCTGGTCTGTAACATGTATATGCTCCTAAAACACTATGGAGGAGATCATGATAGGGACCACCCTAATACAAGGGGAGGGAAGAGAGAGGAAGAAGAGCTTTTCAAAACCACTTTATAAATATAGGTAGGTAACCAGCCAGTACATTAAGATAAACGTGAGCCAGTGAATTATTTCTTTGTTCACATGTAGAATAACACCAGTTTCTTACTCTAAGCATTACCATGTATGCTTTTGAGATGCTAAGGGAAAAGCAACAGACCAATAATTCAGTATGAAATAAATCAGTGGAAATTGGTACATAACAGAAAGCGAGGATATCTGGTACACATATATGGTTGGCTTTTCCTTTTGAGACACTGGATGTTTTAATTCTTAGTAACGCAAGTCACCGTAATACAATAATGCAAGTTATTTTATATACATGTGTATGCATATATTTGTATAAAAATCATAAAGCCTGAAAATATGTACTAATATATATCAGGATTTCTGTAAAAGATATGATAATATTCATATTTTGGTATGTAAGTAACTTCATAAACAGTAGTAGGAACTGCATGTAATTCTTCCAGGAGAAAAAGCCTTATAGTCCTTCATTTACAAGCATTTACAAAGCAGACATTACTCTTTGCTGTCATATGTGGAAAAGAACCAAGTAATTTTACTTTTGTTGTTTTACACAAACAGCTTCTGAAAACTTTTCCATACTTAACCCGCTAGGTTACTTTTCTTGTTTAACTATGCAAAGTTTAAAGTTGTTATAACTAAAGTTACAGAACTCTCACCTTCTGGAAAATATACAGGGATGGAAATGTGCGTGATATATCCAACTTAATTAGCTCCAGGCTGGCCTCACGATCAGCAACAGATGCACCTGCATCTGCAAGCAAAACCACCAGTCATTAAAACTGATAGGTAATTCTACAGACTTCAGAATAAAACTGCCATAGTATATAAAGACTTTCAGAGTCTAAGGAAAAAAGTTCCTTAGCTTTTATTCTTGGAGTATACTTCTACAGTGCTAAATTAGCTCTCTTCTTAAGAGCTAAATTAAATAGTGTCCATTGATACCTGGTATATGCCATCAGGTCCAAGAAGTGAGGGAAACAATCAATAATTTCCATCTCTATCCAATCATTCTTTTCAAGTCATACAGCTTGACACCATTCAGACTTAAAACCAATAGGTTATCTTTTACTTCTGTCTAACAGACTACCCAGGCCCAGACTGCCACTATATTCACTAGAATTTGACTATGCCCAGCCCAGTCCTCAAAACAACGTTTTCTTCCTTATCTTCTATCATGACCTCAGTCCCCAAGTCTGGGCAAGAACGTGGAGTGAGAACACTGTTCTTGATCTAAACACGATCCAGTAAGATCTCAATTTTCAGATTTTTGGTTGAAATGAGCCAGTTAGGAATCAACAGCATTTTTACTAAAGGTAACCAAAATACACAGTGAGATTTCACAGAAGTTTCCAGAACTGACCAGTTATGAGCTGCAGAAGTTAGATTACTTCTGAGCACTCAGGTCTCATTTGACTCAGATTTTTTGCATCCTTAGGACTGGCATTCTTCAAATCACAGCAAAGAAGGCAGCATTCACTCAAGAACCTCCAGAAGAATTTCAGCTGGCCCTTGAGTTCTCTATCTTATCCTCTACACAGGAACATGATGCAAATACTAGTGATAGTGAGGAGAAAAATACACTTGGCACTTCGGGTAAATGCTCTTCCAGAAGGCTTACACTAGCCAAGAGCCATCAGGGGAGCACAAAGTTGAAGGAGTTGATTAATAGGCTAAATAGAACCTGCTCTGCTGAAGCACAGGCAGCAGTATTTTATTTTTTCCAGTCCTCCTGGAAGAGTGATTCCCAAGGAAGATGAGAATCTATGATATAGAGCACAAGGAACTCTGGATTTATACAAGAAATTCAATTCAGTGGACTCAAAAAGAGCAGTCACTGTGGATCTTTTGAACAGATCTGACAACGCATCTATTGACCAATTTCTTTACTTTGAGATGCAGATACTTTTTATACTTTACCAGCCAAAATAAAGTGGTAAAGATATTTGAACAGAAAATCCCTCAGAACTACTCAAATATATTAAAGGATGTTAAAAGTAATTATCTTCCAGATTCTGCTACCAAGGATTTGTAATATGTGCAGTAGGTTAGCTTGCTTTTCAACCAGAGATGAAAATTCTGTTGAGTTTCCCTTATTGCTACGTTTCCCAGAATATCTTACATGATCAAAACGGACTGTCCCCCTTTTCATTCTAATCCAGAACTACTACCTTTCTGAAAAACAAATTACCTAAGCCTCCCCCAGTCTTCATCCCACACCACCTAAACAAACCACTCCCTGCACATGAAATGTCCCTTTGTGCCCCCCACCAAGGGACATTTCAGATATGTTTTCCAAGGACAAGCATATTTACAGTCATGTACACACATTTTTTTTTTTTAAATAAACAGCTCATGTCAGACAAGTTTCAGATGAGTCACAGAGGTAATCTAAGGAAGATCCAAGAGTTTACTGTCAAAGTAGCCAGAAATTCAGGACTGCCTATGGCAACTGCAAACAAAAAATTACTTCTTGCATTACAATAGCATTTTCTCTCCCAAAAGAGAGACCAACTCAAAAAAAAAAAAAAAGTTATTTCATATCAGCTAGTGCTGACAGTATCACATAAGACAGCATTTAAAAAAAACTGTTAACAGCACAAGTTACTACATGTGACAAGGATATATCCACCAGTAAAAACCATCAGTGGTGCTATTTTTAACAGCAAAAAAATACCCACAGGAGACAGTAATATGCCAGTGATAAAAGTCCATTGTACATACAAGTGTGCTAAAAGGCCCATTTAATAGATGTGGGAGGAAAGGCCAACTGGGCAGCCCATGTGGGACCCAAAAAGTGTAATAAATTACACATTCATCACCTTTCAGTTCCACAATGAAAATGGAGAATAATGTTTTTCTTTCCCAAAACTGTGGAAGGGAAAGCAACATAATAATCTAAGCAGAGCTAAGCAACAGCAACATGCTGTAATTTAGTTTTATATTTCTTCCTTTTGTGTTTCATCTAACGTTTTCATAGGTGTAGTCTTAGAACTTCAAAACTTCAGAGAAACATTCACTTGAAAGTGAACTAGCATGTGCAATACTTTAACGCACCTTTATTGATGCAGAAAATACCGTTAAGGTCCTCGCTAACTTATTATAAGAAAACAAACATTTAAGTAAGGAATGACACAGAGGACTTAACAAGTATTCCTAATGCTGCAATTGCAGCTGAACTCAGAGACGTTGTGTGTTTTTAAAAATAAATAGGAAGCTGTCTAGCATTTAGAAGATCTCACCTTCTACATCATTCTCAGAACTTGTCTCACTGAAGCTTTTCCATCGTTCCTTAGCTCTAGATAAGAAGATTTCATAGAGTTCTGCAAGAAAACCAAATGGAAAGAAGAGAAGTAAGAAAAGCACCCTTGAAAGACACAAACATTCTAGGCTTCGTTTTTCTTGCTTGGTTTCATCTTACCATTAGGGGGCTGTGGGGGGATGGTGAATCTCTATTGCATAGTTACTACTAACCACTGGAATACCACCATACACTGTTTTATAGTACGCACTGTATTATGCCTTCTGTGGTGAACATTCAAATTACAGGAAGAAAAACATGTCTTAAATCATCCAGATTTTTACTTCATGAATGGGTTAGAACACTTCTGGTTTGTGAAAATCATTGGTTATGAAATAAAGCAATTTCCTTTTCTGCTCCCCCCCCCACCAAGAAAGTACAGTTACAAAGTCTCAATTTTAAACATAAAATTAAATTTCTGGGGGAGCTGCACCTTAACTCTTATAAGACTGAAATGTTTTTACAAGCAGATTTTAACCTTATTTCCATAACTTACTAGGCTATGATTGTCTAATTGTAAATAAAATAATAATAATAAAAAAACACTCAAAAAAAACACACAAAAAACCCACCAACACCTGCTTCTAAGCAAATACATCCCAGGTTTCAATTGAAAATAAACAACAGAATTTTGCACTAATATGTAATCTGTTAAGGCATACCAGGAGTGATATTTAACTCGTTTCCCACAGCTAGACTCCAAACCTTCCCACGTACACTCGGTGGTAATCCCTGCCACCACAGTTCTCGAACTCTTCGGGTAGCACGCCTAGAATAAGGATGCAGAGGGGAAAAAAAACAAGCATATATTACACATCTTGTTTTCTGAAACTTACAAGCAAAATAACATGCTATTTCCCAAATCAAAATTCAGGGATCTCTGCTTATGTTAAAGCCCCATTAAAAAACAAAACATTAAGCTCCCAGAAAGCACATTTCATGTTGCTCTGTAATGACCTCTAACTATATCACAGCATCAAAACCCGACTTCTTGACAAAACAGAAATGAGAAGGAAAATACAGTATGTGGTTCCTCTGCTTCCAGAGGAGAAAGCAAGCCACATTTGCCTCATTTACACAACAAAACTTCACTTACATGCCTTCCCAGTTAGGTAGTATTTCATTGACCCAAATCACCATAGCACTAGCAATATTCTCTTCTTGCTTGAAACGCTCTCTCATTATTTTTTTCCTTTTATGTGCTTCTTTAATTTCTGTTAAGCAAAATACACGAAAAATTATCTTAGTGTCTATCAATTATTAGGTAAATCATTCAACTGCTATCCAATTATTTAGATCATGTCTGAAAGATCAAGGGTAAATTACAGTTGCACATGAGCTATCCAGTACTGTTTCTGACAACTGTAGGTAAATATCGAAGTAATTCTATAGAAAAGCCAGCCATTATAAAAATAATGCAAGGTAAAAACGTAACAGTTATTGCATGTTCTACTCTGAAAAACTACAATTAAAAAAAGCAATACAAAGTTCCGTTTCTGTTGTAGCTAAGGTATTTCTATGCCAGATATACCCAGTTTGTGTTTTGCTTCAACTGTCAAACATGAAGGCAATATCCAATGGGCGGACTTACTCACAAGGGAAGTGCTGAGTTAAACCACTCAACCACTCTTCAAAACCGGAGTACGGCAAAAACAGGAGTAAGGCAAGAATACTTTGTTAGAAATGGATCATCTGTAGCTTCCTCTTATTAAAATGGCTAAAAAGGACAGAGCTTTGCCATCACTGAAAAGTCATCCTGAAATTGCAAGACGTTTTCTATTTCTACATGCATTAGACACATCAGAAGAGTAAAATTGCCATCCCTGGTAAACTGACATTAATTATTTTATTTTATTTTTTAAGCTTTGTGTGTAGCAATAGTTAATTTAATGAATACTAGGGCACACATACTAAAACATTATACATTGTTGGCCTTTCAAAGGTGCAGGTGGAGAACATGGCAACAGATCACACCTTACAAGATTTCACTCTTCTCTTGCAGTGTGCATAAGTTGTCATATGGCTTAGATTTCTCATTCCATCTTTCAGAGTAAGCTGCCATAGATCCATACAGAGGCTCAATGAGTTCAGAAGGTTGCATCTGACTTACAACAGCCCAAGTAAAACACACAGCATGGACTCCTAAAATAGCTTATTGCCTGAATGCTAGGCACGAGAATACAGAAGTCCTTTCAACAAACTATTCATTGATTGACACAGTACCAAATGCTACAACTATGTTTAATTTAAAAAGCAGATCAAGTGGGAGTAGGAAGATTCACCTAAGTATAGCTGATTGGAAAAACATGGTTTTCATCTGTCTTCACATTGGAATTCATACCAAATTCCTAGAAAAAATAATCTTTAAGCAGTTAGCTTTATTATACTTTGCTTCTCAGTGAGAACTGTAGCAATATTGCTTGAAAAAGGAGCCGGAATATATACAAAGTTTCTAGCTGGTCGCATTACACCAGTAGTTTTCTTTTTAAAAAAAAAAAAAAAAAATCAAGCTTCTACTTAAAAATTAAAGTTAAACTGACTTCTGAACCTAGTTACATTCACTGTGCTGGAATAGGAAAAAAGTGAGAATTGAGTTTGGTTTTCAATTGTGTGCATATGTACCAGAAAATAACCTAAATATTAAACAAGGTTGTTCTTTACCTACTAGCTTACAAGCCAGAAATTATTTTTGCTGTACAGTTAAATAGAATTATAGCGATTATTGGCAGTTAACATACCTCGCTTCTTTGCCTCTGCCACCATTTCATCATATTCTTGTCGGTGACGTAAAGCCTCCTCCACTGATTTAGCAGGAAGATTTCTGAAAACAAGTTGTTCCTGAATTCAATACACACAAATGACATTCTGAACCATTTCAAACAGGTTTTAATTTGGCTTCTCTCTAAGGTGAGTTTTGGGGTTGTCACACTATCAGCGTTTCAGTAACTGCAGTGGAAGACTGCTATTTATTCAGAACTGAATAAATAAAAAAAAAAAAAAAAACTTTGATGAAAACTTTAATGAAACTTCTGATGAAAATTAAAACTTCAATGAAACTTTATTCAGAAATATTTATTTATTTCAGATGTTTACTGCTTCTGTTCATTTGTTCTCCTATAGCTTATCCCAGGGCAGGGCCAGGACACAAGAAATTAGCACTCTTTCTTAAGTCACACTGTGGCACAGCCAAGATTTCCAAGTTTACAGCTCTTTTTCCTTTCAACTGACATTAGAAAAATAAACAACTGCCAGAAAAGTTTTCTTACTCATCTGTCACCAGTCTCTGAAGTTATTATATTTGTTGAACACCTGAAATGATGTCCAAATGAAGTTTGCATGAAGTGATAAAAGGGAAATACTGATATTCATTATGAAATTATTTATTCTGATACATTTCTGCACACGCGTATTTTACTCATTCCATATACCTGCATATCAATACTTCTTTTCTACTTATACTTCACACAAGATCTGTGATTATGTATTTTCAATAACAGGTAAAGCTTTTTATTCATTATCATTATCTCCCTAAAACTCTCACAACGGTTTACCAGAGGAAGAAAGGATAGATCCCATTCATGTCAGAGCTAAAGTTAAGGATGCTTGCTATGAAACCAGCCATCTTCAAATTTGCCTTTTTTTTTTTTTTTTGGCTGCACAGTGATCCCGATTGCCAAATACACACTTCCTTCTGACCATGCAGGCTCATTCCAAAACAAAACAGAACACATTGCTTGGTCTCAGTCTCTTACCCAGTCTCTGTTCTGCTTTGGTTCAAAATAAACAGAAGACAGTTCTGTAATTTTAATACGCAAAAAAGTTTTCCTACTTTTATACAAGTAGAACAGATCATTTTCTTAAAAATTCCAACAGAACTGAGAGCAGAATTTATTTTCAAGGATGACATGTGGCAACACGCTACATACTTGGGATAGCACTCAAACCTGAAACAGGTTGAAAGGTCATTCTTAAGAACATACTTCTGTAAGCTTGTAAAATGGTGAAATTTTGAAAGTACAGAAACACATCAGCAAGCCAGTTACTGTATGTCTTATTCTCCACCATACATTAAAGGAAATAACGCATTTGCAAAATCTTACAGTAATCCGTACCTCTGTTCAAGATATTTCTGTGTTAGCACTAAGTGAGGTTATACACCACTTGAGAGAATCTCCAAGGAAACACTTCAGTGTTATATATTCTATTTTCCATTTCCTAATCAAAATTGATTAAAACACTTAACAGTGCCATCACAAGTTTTCTCAAGGTGCAATTTGAAAGCTTTGATCTATTTGCTTTCCTCACAGGATGTGTCCCTACTCAACAGGTCCTCCTCTTTCCTCCAAATTGCTGAAGACTGTATATGAACATACTGACCAATTTATTACCAATTTCTCATTACTGTTCTTATTTGTACTTAATGCAGTTTTTGTTGCATCTACAGTTGCTGTTTTGTTGCCTTCAAACACCTCCCAGTGTGCTGAAGTGACAACTGCCATTGTTGTCTTTCCTACTGGTCTAGGAAATAAATTTCCAGAACTGGGGAAGGAGAACTGCATTCACACTAAGATGGCAGGGAAGAAATCCCTACAAGTCTCCAGTAATTTTCCTGATTAGGGGTGCCTACAACACTGCCACAAGCAGCTGCGATACACAGTACATAACTGACTGGTGGTCCCATTATGGTAAGAAAGAATTTCTCATATAGACTGTCATATATTTGCAGGTTCTTCTGGAGATATGTCAGTTTAGTACCTGGGATGGAATAATACAGATACTTTTGCGTTAGAATTATGAAAGTTAGCTCATCAGAAGCGTATCTAACAAATTCAATCATCATCAGTTCCACAGCAGAATTATACTTACGCTGGTCGATCCTCCAGAATCAAAGCAGTAGTTGAAAGTGGTTCAAATTCAATATTTTTACGTCTTGCTGATGGGGGTGGAGGCTTATACATTCTTCCTGTCCGTGCTTCATATTCCTAAACAACATTGATAAAAATTACATTTTGACTTTCAGACTCTCTTTTAGTGAGCATAATGTTACTTAACAGTTATTTAACGTTATATATTTAAATATTATTTAATAACTTAAGACAACAAGGAGCTAACAGTACAGGTTGAAATTTAGAGCAAGACAGTGCAGCTTTACAGAACCGCCAAATGAAAATGAATGAGAAGGCAGTTTCTTGTATCAATTTAATGTTTGATCTATTCTAGTTCAATATTACTACAGAGCATCCAAGGATCACTTATAGTTAGGAAATCTGCATAATCTTCCCATACTAGTTAGTGAGCAAGCACATTTAAGTGATCTGTGAAGTTGAGAAAAAACAATAATCAAGAACGTGTGTTCCCATTTCTTTCCTTTTGATTCTAACCCCCTTAAGATGTGGTACCCCTCTAATTTCTGCAGCCTTTAGCAAGAATCCTTGTTATCCAGAACTACCTACTCTGTACTCAGTGACAATACAACAATATTTATCATTACAGTCTGTTTCACATAATTTCTCAGAAGTTAGAACATGCAATCTACTTAGAAATATTTAAGAGCCTTTAACACATGGAAGATTCTGAGGAAGAAAGAATCCCATTCTATTTTCCACAGAGCAACTCAACAAAACAGAAATATAAGGCCGTCTTTAGGAAAAAGGCTTGACAGACCCAGATGAAAGCCTCAAATCTTACACGTTGCCTTTCTTACAGCCTCTGTAAATAAAAGTTTACTGCCGAGTTACTGAAGAACTCATTCTTATAGTTTAGCAAATATAAAATAAGTTTGATCTGTGAGACAACTTTCAACTTATTCCCAATTAAAGGTAGCCTATGGGTTCACAATCTTCTTAAGCATGAAGGCTAGATACTAGTTTCTCTGCAATTCTCACACATGCTGGAATTCAATCAGAATATTAGGAGCTGAAAAATCATCTTCAGGAAAACAAATTCAAGGTACTTTAGTAATGTATTTTCAAAGATCACACAGCCTTCAAAGATTAAGCACAGCCAAATGAGCTCCAACTTGCAGAAGCTTTTTTTTTTGTGCTCCCCTTAATACATTTCATTCTTGTACATCTGTTGCTTTAATAACTATTAAGTACAAGTAAATTCAGTCTCAGATTAACCAAAATATCTTATGTTGGCTAAGTCAAAAATAAAAATTGATCAATTACTAGTTAGGTCATACCTTCCCAATCAAACAATCTTCTCTAAAAACTGCTCCCAAATGAATCTTATACTTAACACAGTCTCTTATACAGATTAGCTCTCCGAGGGACAGACAGAGGACTTTATACATTCAGTGTCCATTGACAGCATTATAGAAACATAGCTGACAATTTTAAAGTTATTATTTAGCTTAAAAGTTCAGCATACAGTTGAAGTCCATGAAATTAAATGAGAAAATACCTCTTACAAAAGTGACAACACAGCCTCAGATTTCCAGAGAAGACACAGTGTTTGCCAAGTACTAAGGTCTCTAAAAGTTTTCTGCTCAACAGCCTCCCTATCCTACCCATTTAATGATCCTGGACAGGATTTCTGTTCTTCCACATTGGGCATAATCCATGAAGTGGTCCAAAAAGTATGTTCTCAAAGACACGTTAATCTCACTTCAAGAGGAAGTTACCACAGAATCAAAGAGGTTGGAAGGGACCTCTGGGTGTTGTCCAGTCCAGCCCCCCTGCTCAAAGCAAGGTTGTGCAGGATCTTGTCCAGCCAGGTTCTGAGTCTCCAGCCTCCACCTCTGAGTCTGGAGACTCCACGCTTTTGCTAGGCAGAGGATACAGCACCCAGTAATCCCAAGTGGTTTCCCATCCAAGGACTAGCCAGGCCCACCCTGTTAGTGTGTTCACGGTGGTATGGCCACATGCACTATATGCCACTATACTTTTCAGATCCTGAGGAGTTACCTGGGCTTCTTACACTTTTGTTTTTCTCGTCTGCAGGACTCAGAAGAACCATAGCTTAATAGATAAGAAAAGGCAACTGCACCTCCACAAAACAAAAGCCAAAGAATAGTTGGAAACATTCTCTTCAGTCTTTTCCCCAAAGTCTTTAGCTAACCTTCCAGCTGTTAACCTGTCTAATACCTGCCCCACAGCAGTGTGTTGAATAACTCTTTTTAGTGCCCTGGGCAGAGAGGCACAAGCCTGTAGCAATCAGCCTACTGTTTCAGCTAGAGAAGTTCTGTCACTTTTCTAAGAAAAGCCCAAGTATGCACCTTGTAAAGAAAAAGAGTAGCTGTGTGCTGTCATCATTTATACATACATTCACACTAAAACCCGAATTCTTTGTAAACAATTATTTAAAAGTTATTAGCCAACTGTTCTTAAATACACCTTTGTTCTAAATATTTCTAAGTCTCTGGCCAAGAACAACAGGATACACAAATTTCGTACAACATATTCCTCTCCTGAAGAGTAATTCCTAACACAACTTTCAATTGAACACAATATGCATTCAATATCATTTGGCACATTCAAACAAGCATCTTGGAACAACTGGACATACAGAATTGGTAGAACTCTATTGTTATTTACAGAAGCACAAGAAAATAGTAAGCCCAAAATTTAAATATGTATATTCATTCATACACTAAGAGCCTAAAATTATTTCATCCCACCTAAAACCATAAGACACTATATGTACTCCTGCCCCAATTTATACCTCCAGCTACCCTAGCATATTCTTAGTTCGGAATGATAGCACCCCATGGTCAGCATCTGGTCTGCAGTATGAAGAATGGGCCCAAACGGCTGGAGGACAGTAGCAGTGCAGTCTCTCAAATTCTTGGTTGAATATCTGAGTTACTTTTACACTTTCCTGTACTTTGTGAAAAGAGCGACAAAATCAAGTTCATTCAGCAGAGATGAAGAAGCTCAGATAGTACCAACTTTAAAAAAAAACAAAAAACAAAAACAAAAAAACAAAAAAACACATTCCTACTTACCCAATTTGTATGCAAGTTAAATAAAAAGCACCAGGAAGACAGCTATTAGAAATGAAGCCACTCTCACCTTTTTATTACAAGCGACACATTTGAACGGTGCTAGTACCTCTGGCTGTCATACATGCTGGGAACTGATATGCTATTCCCAAAGCAACACAGACAGGTAAAAAAAGAAAGAGGAAAAATCTTCATAGGGATTTCCACAAAAGGCAGAACTCATTATCAGACTGTTCTTCTGGAATTAAGGACACTTTGCAAAGATTTCTGTTTTGCACAGAGTGTGAAAACTATAAGCTTGGACTAGAAAGAGTCCAAGCCGACAATGAAATAGCTTCAAGCTCAAACTGTCATGGCTGCACATTTCCCAAGATGAAATACACTCCAAAGTATCAGAACCTCCCTATGGAAGATGCTTCTTGCTTAAGAAACCTATGCTCTATGACAGGATTAGATCCAAGAATCAGCAGACATGCATGGAACTCATTGATTTGTGCAACTAAAATACCCATTCTTTTCTGGAATGCGCCTCTCACATTTTGTGTTGCTAGACTTAAAGATTCCAAAAGCCATTTGATGCAGGATCTAAAATTCTTGGCACTGGATAAAAAGCTTGAGCTGACACAGAATTTCACTTCATAACATGTGAGCCAATACTCTTCCATAAAAAGGTAAAAATGCAATTTAAAACATTGACAAGACAAGGGCATATGATGCAGGACATATCCCAGAGGACAGAACAGTTGACAGCTAAGATTGAAGATTTGCAAGACCCTTTTACATAAAAAAATCACTTTGGAAGTGTCACATGCATGGTAATACTTTAGGGAATTGTGTTCCTAAAAATTCTTTATTACAGCATATCTGGTATTTATTAAAAGTTACTGAACATTTCACAATCCCAAAATAGATAAAAAACAAATCTCTACTTTAATAGAAAGTAAGAATAGTTATCTCCTTATTAATGCTGGAACTGCATCCTCTCATCTACTAAGAATCATAAACCTGCAAACAGGCTAAAAGCATGTTTTTGCTGAAAAACATTGTGACAATATAAGACCACTGATATATGCAGACTGGTATTTCCAGTATTTATTCCTACAGAAATATAGATAAGCCTATTAACCTAAAGACATGTAACAGGTAAATGGGCAGGAAAAGTCTACTCCTTAAAAAAATGCCTTTGTGCTTAAGATATCCTGATTTTTTTTTTTTTTTTTTTAACATAATCTCTTAGGAGGGCACCCTACATCACCTTATTAAAACTGATAGCAAATTTATGTGAGCAGAACTTGTGCTTAATGCATAAAGACTCCCTCCTGCATCCCAGCCCCCCCCCTCCAAGTTAAAATTACTGACCTAGAACTGACCACAAGGTGATTAAAAACAAAATAGTGCTTATAGCAAGAACAGACATCACTGAAAGATTCTGAGAATCATAAACTAAACATTTTCTCAGAACTAAGAAAGCCAGATGCTATCAGGACAGACAGTGCATTCATTCCTAACTTGCAGATTATATAGGAAGAACCTATACTGAAGCAGGGAAAAATACTTATCTTCACATAGTAGGAGAGAACAACCAAATGGACACAAACAAGAGTTTCTAGGTCAACCTTCCGAAGTAATGTCATCCATCTCCAATCTTTAACTTACTTTTTTCCTCAATTGGATTTTTCACAGTTCACATCAAGTTTCATCTCTTGTTGCTTACAGAAACACATGAAGCCATGGGCTTCTGGACCCAATAAAGAAGTGATGAGAATGCCTGGACCATGTAACATGAACCGCAGGCATCACATATCAGCTAGCAGTCACATTACTGCTCTATTTCACAAACAGAGAGTAACAGATCCACAGAATGAAAAAAGCAAACTTGTACTATTCCTGTTTAACATAAGCTGTAAGATTACTTAAGAGTTTTCAAAGTAACAGGCGTATGCATTGGACCAATTTCAGAAGCATACCAGTCACAGCAAATGGAAGACATAACAGCACATAACAAAAGAGTTTCAATAGCTGCACTTCAGTGCAGCTTTCTACGCTTCCAGTTTTATATTAGAAAGTATGATTAAAAGCATCTGGAATTCTGAACTGCCACTGTTAATAGCTTGTGTGCCTTAGAGATAGGAAAAATAAGATTCTAGGGTATCAATTTTCCAAGCTAATACAAGGTGTTATAAAAATATTACAAATTAAGCCATTTTAACAACTTTTAACATTAAGCAAGCAGGCACAGCAAACATAGGTAATGCTAGAACTTGAGAGTAATTTACTTTATCTCCTGCTATTCAAGAACATGCAGTATGTTAATAAGCAATAATACTCTATCACTTGAAGTTGTTAGTGAGATTCATGTGTGAAACTTACTTATTTTTTTACTAATGGTATCTAATGAGTTGATGGTTAGTGCCATAAAATATTCATGCTACTGTGAAAATGTGATGTTTGTTCTATTTAATGAGTACTACATAGTCCCATGCATGGCATTGAATACAACTAGAAAAAACATATTAAATTCCATACCCCTGTGTTTAATAGACTGAGAGCAGATATTGACGCAAGACTGCCAGAACTGTCATCCTAATGAGAAAAACAGAAGCAAAGCCTTAGTGAATAAATGAAGGAAAAGACCATTATAATATATCAACATGCAAGCCAAAGTTTAAATTCAAACATAGAGTATAAACACTCTATATGTGAAGAACCAGATGCAGCTGTTCCTCCTTCTTCTCCAGGGCTCAAAATACACAAAAATGCATACAAAGACTTCACACTTGAACAAGATGTGTACAGACTCCCATTGGATTATTTTTCTATTTTAAGTGAAGTTCTGTATGTTCTACAATCAGCACCTTTTCCTAAGGGGAAATCTTTTTCCATACTACTTTTCTCAAGTGAATGACAAAAGATGTTCTTTGACATACTGTCCCTCCCTAGACCACGCCACCCATAAACATTACAGTTGTTTAAACACTACCCTTGGCAGGTACACTGAGAAAGAAATGAACAAAACACCGTCTGCAGGCTGACAATCCAAAAACTGTTTGCTCTGAAAATGAACCATGAAGACTTCGCTTTCATTCAACTTCTAAGATTGCATTTCATGCCCAACTGGATCTTCACCTACAAACTAGTTAGCTTTAAAGTTCAAAATGAATACCTAGGAATAGTACTTAGACTGTGGAGAAAGGGAAAACATAACTGAACTTGGGCAAGTATTTGACAAGAAACCAAACATGAAGGTTAACTTTCAAACAGAATTTCTACATTAAGCGTTTGGGTTTTTCTATTTAGCACGAGAGGGTAGATTTCATTAAATTGTACCATGACTTAGAGCGGGCCTTTACGCCCCCCACCTTCCCCCTGCCATGTTATGACTAGAATTTCTAAATTGAAAGCTCAGAAGTGAACCACACTTCAAACCCACGGATGAGCTGATGAGAACCAGAATACAGCTGCAAGGCTCTAAAACGGTCACTTGGATTACAAGGGACAGATGTAAGATCCTAAATAACAATTTGGAAACCTCCACACCATATTTGAATCAGGTGATCAGGCAGAAGCATACGAGCTACAGGAGCCCCTGTACAACCAAAGCTCTACAGGTTTCCATTCTAGATTGAACCCAATTTTCTAATAGAAAAATCCAAGCATAAAGAGTGCCTAAAAAGACACAGCCATTGCTTGTAAGCATTATGTTACAGTACCAGGAAGAAGGATGAGGAAGTAAGTTCTTTATCTGATTACAATGTTATTTCTGAACATATCTGCCTTGTTCTTGTACCATACATACCCCAGACAAAAAAAAACAGAACACACATTTCAAAGGATTTTCTCTCCCTTACCACACTATTTTCTCCTTTTCAGCACTGAAATACCATACCAGCCTCAGAAGGATAAAGCTTATATAAAAGAAACAAAAAAGTGTACATGAAAGGCAACATCTTCACCACTTGAAAGAATCTTTTTGCTAGTTCCTATTCTTTTGGGATTTGATATAGCTTGCCTGGCTGATGACTGCTATCAGAGCACCTCAAGCTCACCAGCATGTCTGCTTACCTTGCAAAATCTCAGTTCTTAAGAGGAGGAAAATTTTTTTTTTTTTTTTTTTTTTTTAAATCTGTGTCACCCTGTGCTGAAGAAATTTAAAGGCCCAACAGAGGGGGAGGCATCCTGTCAAAAAGCAGATCCAGAAGTTCTCCTTGACAAGTTTTCTTTGTCAAAGAAGCTGGGTAAGTCTTTGTAGCAGGAGCTGGACGTCCTTTATGCAAACAAGGAGAGGCACTGCCTCGCTGAGGTCCTACCAGCTTCATTACCATTTTATTGACAAGGTAATCATTGCCAAAGCCTAAAATACTGGGGAAGGTCTTTGAAACTTTTAAACACAAGTGTTTTACCTGTACTACAGCATTTTACTGACTATACGTATGACTCTGGAAAGATGACAAACATTTCTTGAGAATGTGACCACTACCATACCTGCAAAGAAAGCCTTCTCAGTGCTACTAGCAGACGAATTGTTATTCAAGTGTTACATGTTCTTTGCAAGACTTAACAGCACATTTATTGTCTGTGCTGTTTTCAAGGAAGGTTGTTACCAGTGTATTTCTACCCATAGCTGCTAAGCAGGCAGAATTGTTGCCTTTCTCTTCTTTCCAGCAGTACGTGCAAAACAAGCCAGCATGACCTCTATCTAGAGAAGAATTTGCTTAAAAATCACTCTCATGGAAAAACTTCTAGCCCTGTATTTACTCATTATTTCTTTCAAATATTCAATCCTTAGATTTGTTGACAAACATGTCACATACACTTTTTAACCATTAAGAGCTTAATGCACAGTTTAATTGAAACCAAAAAGACTGAAGAGTTACTACTGCAAGTTAGAAAGTCTGAGCGGTATGCAGACTGATTCAAAATGCCTGCGTTCCTCTGAAGAGGAACCTCGGACAATTGTCCCTGGGAGACCGTGGGAGTTCTGCTGATTCAGTGAACGCAATTTCACTGTTAGATTTCAGACAGGAGATAACGACATTGGAAAAATATGCAAGTGAAGACACAGAGTTTATTAGCCCTCAAGTACAGTTTGTTTTTTTTTTTTTTTTTAAGATATCAGAGCAATCCAAAAATAGTATTTTTAGACATTAGTTATAAGACAGTGACCCAGTCATCTAAGTCAGAGACAGTATTCAACTGTCTGTCTAAAATTAATACCTTCCATCCTGTATACAAGGTGACAGCTTTGGAAAAGATGATTTTACTTCACTTCTGAAAAAGCAATCAATTCTAAATCACTGCAAGCTTTTCCTGTTGTGTCAGATTTGAATAGAACTCCCTCCCCCCATGATTCGTTTAAGGCTGTCACTGGCAGTACTTTGTTAAAACTGTTGATAAAGTGAATTAGGTATATTTCACTTTTGTTTGTCTTGCAGTGTGTATTTCCATGTATTGAGTTTAATTTGGACATAAGAAAAAAATCACACAACTTTATACAAATAAAAAATATTCGAGAGCACTTTAATAAAAACAAGAGCTTAACTAAATGACTTGATATTCAGAATCATTTTGATCATTAATACAAACATTTTCTTTAACCATAAGGACAGAAAATTAAATTGAGTTTGCTTTTTTAAACAGAACTTGCACTTCTGTCAGTACATATCACCCCACAAACCGCTGCACTTAAATGCTGCCGTAGTAAAGTATTTCAGCAGTCTAATTTAAAGCAGATTTCTGTACAGACTGAAAAGAATGTACCCAACTGATCATTAATGACCACATACTTCTCATAATGGCCGGTTTTATTAGCTGCAGTTCACGAAAAAAAAAAAAGACACTTCCTAAAAGCATCAAATGCATTTGACATTTGCAATCCTAAGGAGCTGCTATTTTCCCTTTCTAAAAAACAGTGAAGAAAGGAAGCCCAGAGGAGGGAGATGTCCAGCAAAAGAGTTGGCCTCAATCACATCCTGCCTGGGCAGCTCCAAATCCAAGGGAGCCGGGCGTGCCAGCAGCTGCGCGCTGGGAGACGCAGCTGCCAAGAACTTTCAACCTGTGACCCAGTTCAGCTAGAGCATCTCGCCCAGAGCATGCTGATGGCAGCACAGCTGCAGGGGACTCTGCCATCTCCCGAAACAGGCAAGCCCCGCAGCTTGCTTTAGGCAGAGTATTTATCATCTTCTACATGTGCTGTGAAGCTTGCAAAGAAATTTACAGGCATATTCGTTAGGCAGTCTCTGGAGGCGGAACTGGCTAGCGTCGCTGTCTGAAAAATGCCTGAAATGGTATCCCAAATTAAGTTTCCAGATTTTCTGGGAAGTTATTCAAGATACTAGAATCACTACCTGACTTCTTTGCAAAGGCATTTATAGCAATATCTAGTTGATAGACAGTGACCACGAGCCACAAATAGTCATTTAAATGTAATTATCAATTTACTACATCATCCTCACCAAAACAGATAACAAAGGAGGCTTCTGCCAGTCAGGATGGGAAGATGGAAATTTAAGACTTACATTAAAAAGGCTCATCACTGATCAAGTAGCAGCATTGAGTAAAATATTCAAGTTTAACATTTTCAAAGGCTGGAAGAATTCTGATGTATCAAATTTTATTTAAAACAAACACAATATTGATTTTTTTGTCAGAAATCTAGTCTTAAGCAAAGAGTTTCTTACTGCAAAAGAAACTTTCAGCTTGCCTGAAAGCAAAACAATTACTATCATACAGCACTTCTGCAGTATCTTCCACAGGCTGTAAGCAGATTCCCAAAGAGGACCGTCTCCCCTGTGACAAACCACTGTCACACCACTCACTGGAAGAAGTGATGCTAGATGAGCTAGAGGACATAGACCCATAAAGGAGAATAAAACAAACGAATGCTGAGTTTATTCAAAAGAGATCTCAGGTAGGGTTAGCCAGACTAAAATACTCGGATCAAGCTGACCCAGAACAATGTGTTTTTTATTTTATCCGTCTCCTTAGACAGGGGTGGTAGGCATCTGGGACATGGAAAACTACTTCTCCCCTTCCTAAGTGTTTTTACAAGAAGCTTAAGCAGCATACATGTTAAAGTACTGTCAGTATAAAGATTCCAAAAAAAAACAAAAAAAAAAAAACACAAGCTCAAGAATTTTAGGTTAACTTAATCTTAGAATGGCATGTGGGCTCTACCACCCTTTGGACCATAGATCTACAACGATGCATTTTTATTTCTTGTTTTACTAACAGGAAAGTCCTCTAAACTGCAATATTGCCAGAAAGCTGTGATATAACCATTGCCCTTAACCACAAGACTTTCTCCTTTATGAATTAAGATTTTCTTGTCATGATTTAATTTTCATGCAAAAGGACTTCTTAGGACCTCGTCTTTCATCTGAGGGATACTGACTCATTACTGAGTCTCAACCAAAGGTTTAGTTACACTCCCTTAAAGCTGGCCAGTAGCATCAGTGAAGTCAATGAACCTTGTGTTCAACCACACAGAATGCCATAGCTGTGCAGGAACGGCAAGATTTGTTGCTAATAATAAACTATCATAAACTCCCTCTCAGGCAGCTTACCTACAGCTTAAACCCATTCCACTTGAACTGTCTTACACTACAAACTTATTTTACACAGGCTGGTAAACAGTCAGCAGCCATTGTTCTGGCTACTGATGGCTAAAAAACTTAGAAAATAAATTGTGTCAGATCACACATGAACCCCTGACTACAATTTAGAAAGTCAACATAGAAGTCTGTAGAGACATTAAAGGGGGGCTTATAAAAAAAGATGGAGTGTGACTTTTTACACGGGCAGATAGTGATAGGACAAGGGGGAATGGTTTTAAACTAAAAGAAGGGGAGATTTAGATTAGATGTTAGGAGGAAATTCTTTACTCAGATGGTGGCAAAGCACCAGAACAGGCTGCCCAGAGAAGCTGGGGATGCCCCAACCCTGGAGGTGTTCAAGGCCAGGCTGGACGGGGCTTTGGCAACCTGGTCTGGTGGGAGGTGTCCCTGCCCATGGCAGGGGGTTGGAACTGGGTGGTCTTTAAGGTCCTTCCAACCCAAACCATTCTGTGATTCCATGTAGGAATCGGTTTATTCTGCCAGGTTCACAGAATTAGTTGTGAAAAGAACAAATTAAGCTTTAGTCATATTTTTATCAACTTAAAGGCCTTGTAACTGCATTCTTCCCTATATTCCTTTCAGTCGCATCTCCTTAATAGTGAGGAATTTAGTTCAGGGACCTCAGCCAGCCATTCAAAAGTGCAGATACTATTTTCCACTGATCTTCAATAATGCAGCATGCCTATATTCATTCTAGCCCACTGCCAGATTAGCAAATTTGAATGCTTTTGAGAAAAGAAACCGTTGGCTTTTCGTCAGAGACATGCACAAGGAGCTATGTTGTAGATTTTAAGCACACATGCAAGACATTTGATATATATGAAATACGGAGACATTTAAGGCCACCTCTCAATTTAAGAGTCAAATTCTCAGGTATTGTACACTTAACTCTGTGCAGAATATACCCCCAATCTGCATCCCCCTTTCATAAGGGGGAATTTTAGACCATGATGCTTTATCTAAAGATCATGCACGGTTTGTCTAAATTAGAAGCTAAAAATATTAGCCATTACTGACACACCACTCAAGATTATATAAATCCAATACTGATCCTAATCTGGCAACCATTGTAACACAAACCACACGACTACTCTCTAGGACCAACTAGACATGTTTAAAGACAATAGATTGTTTTTATATTTTTGCTTTTCTGCCACTTCAGAGAAGTTTAAAAAAATGGAAATACTACAGTTTAAAAGGAAAACAGTCACTAAGAGACAACAGGATAAGAAAATAAATATTTCTGCTGATTATGACTTGTCTGTTGAACAAACATCTTCATTACTAGAAAATGGGAAGCAGATGATTGGTAAGCATTGTGCATACACTCCATTTCACAGGATGGACAAAACATCTGGATTTTTACCACAGTATTTTCATAGCACAAGACCAACAGCTTTCATCTGCAAGTAAGCTAAGAACACCTGCCCTCTCCCACCCAAAAAGGAAAAACATTTCAATAAGAAAAGCAGTACTTGAAAGTGTTGAAAAAGCATCCGGTTTAATTGAGTAAACAGCACTTGCTGCAATCTCATCATTTCCTTATTTTCCTACATTTCATTGTGTGACGATTCCCATTACATTTAAGTCCTTCAAAAAGAACCTCTCATTTTTAACTTTAGTTGCTCCCAAAAGACCCTCTTCACCATGAAGCTCTTTCTAGAAGACGGCTGAACACTGCCTGCTTCCTTCACAGCCATTTGCACCTGCCAAACACATCAGCTCACGTGGAATTTAAGAGAGGAGATGAAAAAGCAGCTCAACAACACAGGGGACGTTCATATTTCTTAGGTCAACAAATCTTTCAACTTCAGTACTGTATGCTAACATTAGCGATATATTAAAGATGAGTAATTGCTAAAGACTGGGGTTTTTATTATTTCAGCAAATTAAAGATATACTCCACATTACTGAATATATAGAAGTGACACAGTGGTACAACTTGGTATCAGGTGGTAGAAATTGTAATTACTTTTCTGTAGTATCCCAGTAAATCCAAAACAAGTTCAACTTACACTACTGCAACTATTTTGAAACAGAAATACTCAAGTGAGATTAAAAAAATTAAGTGAAAGATTACATGTTTCAGAATTCTACGCAATTTGTCACCAGTTACCAACATAGCAAGTCTTACAGGCAAGAAGCAAGGACTAAGGAAAAATGAATTAGATCCAAAAAATCAGTTTTGTAACACTACAATAGTCAAGAATACTTTAAGAGGATAAATTTTGCTAAATTAATACCTAGCTTTGCAATCATCTTAACATTAAAAAGTTGTAACATGTTAAATAAGGCAACATTTTATGGAAAATTAATAGAAGTGTTACTGTTTTGATCTAAACAGCTTAAACACTTTCTGAACACATATCAACATTTTATAAGCACTGAGATGTCCTGAGGAATGTAACAGGTAGTCATAAAATTCAAACTCCTTTTTCTCTGTAGCTACCATCCTTTAGAGACAGGCCTGTAAGTATCTTCTTCCCAGAGAACTGCAATACCTATGCATTAATTCTTACAGGTTTTGTGCCTAGACTTGTGTGATGTTTACTCACCTGCTGAATTATTTTGGAATCTTTCGGAAGGTTTTCCCTGGGGGGGACTTTTCCAAACAACTTCCAACCAGGAGCACTTTGGACAGCAGGTTTGAGTTCCTTTGTCCTTTTAGTGAAAAAGTTTCTGAAAAAGAGGAGGGTTTTCTTTTTGTTTATTGTAAGCACATAATAAATTATATTTGCACCCACTTCCAGTTTAAATTGAGTTCACCACTGCAGAGATTTACTGCTCAGCAAACACAATGTGCTACCTTAGCTTTCTCTTTAAAGTAATTAATTTGAAGTGAAGCAGCTTTCGTTACAGGTGCTTTGATACTAAAGTATTTGTACTGAACATTCAATTTTACCTTGGGATTCTAAGCTACTCTGTGCAATACCAAAGCTCTTTCAGTAATACCGGACACCTTCTCAAATGTAAGTTAGGAGCGTGCAGCAGCTCTTTGTTTGGAGTTTGGAGACTGAAAAGAAAACAGCTGGAAGTCACTGTGCAACATACAGATTTAAAAAAAGAAATGCGGAACTACCATTTCCGCTAACATTTTCCACAAACATTTGAAGATGTTTAACATCTAGAAAACCAGGAAACATGCACAAAGCTGCAATTTAGTCGATACCCTTTGCTAGTGCCTAAAGAAATTACACTCAAATAGGCAGACAACCGCGTTGCTGAATTACTGCATAGAAAGCCATCCATCACAAGGTCATATTAGCAACCCTACGTCTTCCCTCCTCTGTTCTAGGTCCTACTCCAAGATTCTTCCTGATATGCTTCATCCAACTTATACTGCATGTCTCTTCCTCCTTTATTGCTTTCTTGTACCCACTGCTTTCTAAAATACTTGCCTGCTGTTTCAGGCCTCTAACACTGGTTTTAACTCAGTTTGCTAAGCACACAATACTTTGTTCAGAAGTGTATGAAGTTAACATATTGCTAAAGAAAACTCAGCCAAGAGGCTCTTCAGTATGCTCAAGGTAAATTCAACCTCATTTAAGAAATTAACCCACAGTGGAACAAGAATTGGCTTCTGACTAAACAATTAACAGGATCAGTCTGAATGCAAATGCACACTCCATGTTATTGCTGCAAAGCACTACAGAAGCTCTAGAGGACATCCTGCTCCACAACACTACTAAAAAGCTGGTAAAGTGCTCAAAGGATCATCAAGAAAACAAGCCAAAGTATTCTATAGACCAACATGCCACTAAATAGTTCACTACAGCCTTATCCTGAAATCTGAACTAGTACAGTGGCCGAGTTTGGACTTAACTGGAGAAGATGCTTCTCCCAGAAGCAAGCATGCAAGAAGACACAGGCTGGAGTACCATTTTTGAAACACAAAATCGGTCATGCATCCCAGCTTCACCAACAGCAGTAACTGGCTGGTCCCTGCACATACTACGGGATACCTGGCAGCTCAGCCTCATTGCTTCTAGCACTTGTGGAAGCTGGAAGATGTAAGCCTTTAACACTGATGGTCACCATATCAAAGCTGTTTTATGATTAACCAGGAAGCTGGTAGATTTAAAAGGGAAAAAAAATGTGTAAATATACATAAGGTTTTCATTAATACTTCTGTGCAAAAGGTTTAGGCATGCTTGTGCTATTTTTTTCTTAAAATCAAGTCTCAAGCTACAACAGCCATAACATTAAGACAAGCCTTCCAGAATAGTTCCCACCATAATGAATCTGGGGCTTTTTTTTTTTTTAATACACATTCTGTGGTGTACTGAATTAAGCAAAGGCTTGTTTTGCTTTTTATGAATGCACAAGTGAAAAGATACAATTTTATTTAGAACCAGATTTTCATTAAAGTTTGGTTCTTCTGAAGGCAAAAAAGCTGATCAAGCTTTATATCATTTGTCAGAATAAACCTCACATAGGAATTCTAATCCAAGAGTAATTAATGGGAGGTTTACAAATAAGCCTTGCTTAACTTAGGATGGAAGGACACTTTTAATACATTGTTTTGGCAGCTAACAGTATCATATCTGATGTGTTGTTGACAACAGTAAAGCCTTACAAAAGCCCTGTTTAATGAATAGCATCTGTGAATGCTTACCAATTGCATTCACTGAATTGCAGGAAGTGTACTAGATTTGATATATTTGTTGCTGCTTAGAATATTCATGAGCTTCACTGATCCCAGGAAAAGTCATCCAGAAATCAGCAATTTGGTAAGCAATATCAAAATCCATTTGAAAACTTCAGAATTCCTTTAAAAATAAATCTACACTTCAGAACTAAGCAATGCTTTCTGTTGAAAAGGGATAGAGGCATTAAATTAGCTCACTGAATTAAGCTCTCGTTCACAAAAGCCCAGTGAAAGTCGCAAGTTTTTCTCCCATCTAGTTTTATATAACCGCGGCGCAGTGCCTACAAATGCTCTCAAATGGTACTCTGAGAAACACTCCAGTAGGCGCACTGCAGAGCACGAAAAGTAACAGAAACATGAAAAGCCACAGAATAAAAAAATCTTTACTATCACATACCAAGAAATCCATGCTTAACATTGCTTGGACCACACTAAACAAAAAGTGATGGGCTCTCACGATCACACAGCTAGAACAGCCGAAATGCCAGCAACAAGTGGCAGTCTTCTTCCTTACTTAACAAAGCTGCTGCAAGCGTTCCTGCCTGTGCCCACCGCGCTTTGTGCGGGAGCTCCCCGTGCCGATGGCACACTAACTCGAAGATGCTGCCGCAGGTGGCATTCATGTCACGTGCCAGCAATGCAATTGTTTGCTTCCACGCTGCTTTTCTCTTTCAAGTCATTTTTCTTGCTAAGATAAATTGGTGAAGTCTAAATGCAGACTGAATGGCATTTTGCTACAGTTCTTTCAAAATCACACATGCTTATCTGCCCTTTCTACAACTCCACTGCATGCCACTAATAATGGGCTATGAGTATTTCACGGCTTTGTGCATCCTAGCAAAACCTGAAGTTGCTTTCCTTCCCACTCCAAATGCACATCCTTGTGTTTCCAAGCTTAACTTTGAGTCTGAAAGGCACCTGCCAGAAGAATCATCACAGAAAACAGCTCTGGTGTTGTTCAGCTATAGAACAATACCATGGGAAGTAATCAACTTTATTTTTCATCTCCCATTTTTTCCCTAAAACTCCCATTTGAGTCCAGCATTCTTAACGGTAACCCTAAGAAACAGCCTTCACAAGCCTTTAGTCCTCTAGCTCACACCTACAAGACGTAGATTCCGATTCACCCCTTCACTCCCACCACAGAAGTACAACCTGCAGCCGGTAAGCCCATACATTTAACTACTTTTGGGAAGTGCCAACCACAGCAGGGTTAGTCTTTGGATGCTACAGAAGTAAGGAAGCTGTTCAGCAGCCCAGGTATTCTGACCAGTTAGAGAAGCAGGAGGTGGTAATTCTGCTAGAACGACAAAGAAAAAGAAAACAGTGAAATGCAGCTAAAGTTGCAAGGTAGGAAATTGAAACACAGTCCTGGCGTGTATCACTTACTCTGCACTGTTCAAGTACTTCTGGCGTGATTGCCCAGAAAACCATCCCAACTGTAGAGTCAGCGAGTCTGGTAGTGCAGTTTCAACCAGATTTTAAGATGGCAGAGCAAACTCAAAGATAATCAGTCAGCCAAAGCACTCAGGTATCCTAACAGGGGTTTGCCTCCTCCCATCGAAGGGAAGGCTGCAGCATCATGCTTCTACTTACTACATGTTAGAGAATCAAATCGCTAGCACTCTGACAAGGGAAACACTGAGAAAACAGGATTTGAAAGCCACAAGAACAAAAGGAAGTGAGGGCTGATCCTATTTTCCTTTTTGTTGAGCACCCTAGTACCTGATACTAGACACTGCATGAGGCCACTTTCTCATATTAAATCCGATGAAGACAGACACCAACAGGAAAGAATCAGCATCACAGCAACTCACCAAGAGCTTCCTCACTCCCTGCTACCTAACTTTTCCTCTCAGAATCATAAAGGCTTAGGAGGGGAATCCAGCACGAAATTAACGCTGCAAACGAGCACCCTGTGCGACTACAAACAGTTCAGGGTTTTGGTGTGTTTCTGTTTTGTTTGCTTTGCCCTTTTTTTTTTTTTAAAAAACTAAAATTAAAAAAAAAAAAAATGCATTTAAAAGCCCTGGAAAGCTGCATTAACTCTGCAATAACTGAAGTACATTAAGAAATCCAGTGACTCCAGTAAAATCCCCAGATGAGTAAAAGAAATATGAAGTCAAACTCATTCAAACACTGTATACGTATTACGATAAAACTGATTTTGCATCTCCACAAGGAACAGTGTTCTGCTTGTGTACTCAGTCTGTTCTCGCTCCATTCCTACGTTAATTTTTAAATAAGCTTTGCAGGTACATAAAATAGGTCTATGTTTGAAATCTGAATTAGCTGAAAGAAACTGATTAGGAAAGTACTTGTGTACGCAGTAATGCTTATCTAGATAGCTGTACCAGTGAGGAATTAGAAGAGGTATATCCCAGGAATTGTTAGAGGCATTTTTACCTCTTTAGCATTAAAATGAATCGTTTTGACTTAAAACCATACTTTCAGAACAGGCTGCACAAGTTCTGAAGACCCCTGCAAGCCTATAATTCCGTATTGCTTCATGATTATAATTGAAAATAACATGAATTACTACATTCCCATTGGCATGTTTTTACCATGTGTAAAACACAAGAGCTGGTTAAGAACACAACAGTTCTTCTTCATAGCCAAGCCTTGTCCAGTCTATGAAGGTTTTACGTGCAACAGTATGGAAACAGCACCATAAAAACATCGCCTGACTATAAACAATTAGGTCTTCTATGCTTTAAACAAGACTTGTCAATAATTTACATACAGAAACAAATGCAACTCAACTCTAAGCATAAATAATGAATCTTCAAAAGGAAACAAAACCTTTTTGGTTAGCTACCTGTCAGTCCGCAAGCTTTGTAAAAGCAGGGTTGTATTTCTCCATTTTACACTGTTTATATACAGTACACAATTTGGAGCAATTGATAAAGCGTCCCCAGAAGTCCACAATATATGCTCAACAGGGCTCACAGCAATTGTGTCTCAGACCAACAGGCAGGGTGTCATTGCTTTCCCGCTATTTTAGATTTAAATTATATGATACTATCCAGCAGCTACCTGTTCACTTCCACATGCTTAGAAGTGTTTTCTCACATTATTAATTATGGCTGGGAAAGTGCCATGGGCATAAAAATATTAAGAGCAAACACCCCCTACTTTGCAAATATACTTTTCAACTAATCCTTTACTCTCACATTTCAACCTTACTTTGTGTTAGATTCAGCCATCAGTTAACACACAAGTGTTTTAAGACAATTTAAAATTCTTAATGTGGACATTTAGAACAAAACAACGCACTAATAAATCTAGTATTTATTATACATTCTACATGTTTAGCTTCAGTAACTTAAACCAACGCCAGCCTACATTGGTTCAGTATATGTACGTATACTCCTCCTAGACTGGAGGAGAGGGGGCCCGACCAATTTTACAGTTCACATCCTCCAGCACCTTGCTACATGGAGAAGCTAGAAGCCAGCTTCTCTTCACATTTTATTACCTCCAAACACAGATTTATTTCAGGATGTTGCTAGTTTTTAGCAACTTTAGCAGCACAAAGCTCTCCTCCTTCCTCTCCTCTCCTTCCACACCAAGACAATCCAAAAAGTTTCCCAAACCACCTTCTCCAAAGGAACTTCAACGTTTGCATCTGTAATACTCAAACAGCAGTCTTAAGTACTATACAAGCAAGTTTTTAGTTCTCTTCTCCTCCCCTCAAAAAATTAAAACAAAGAAACCAGAAATTCTAACCAGGAAAATATGCATCTCCAACAAGACCAAGCTTGCAGTTTGTGTTTTTGTTTTTTTAAATGAAATGATGATATTTCTGTAGATATTACTGGTAAACTAAAGCTTCGGCTACAATTAGGTAGACCTGAAATCTGATGGACTGTCACGGAGTAGCTGCAAAGGACTGAGGGGTAGAGAAGGAGGTTTCTGACCTCTTGGAGAGGACACCAAGATCAACAGAACTGTTGTGGAACTAAAAAGACTAGATCAGATCAGCCGTACTGCTCAAGGTGCTCCTAGCTGATCCCAGTCCCAAAGCGGCTTTACAAATTCTGGTGGCAAAACAGTTTTACTACAGGTACATAAACACTTAGAAAGTTTGAAGAGCTGGAAGTGTTTAGCAGTGTTAGAGAACACCCCGTCCAGAACACTTACTGGCAAACAGCATTTTAACAGTCTACATGACACTTGAACAGAGAGCTGTTGCACAGGTCGGCTTTATGAACAGGCTCAAGCAGTGAGAACCATACACGCACAAGCGGACGCATGCAAGGTAACTGACAAGGTTAAATTTCAGGATGCTCAGGTACAAAAGGAGTAAAGGAAGATAAGCAGTGCAGTCTCACGTTTACTTTTCGGAGTGAAACAGCAAAACAGAGCTCTGTGCCAATGTACTGTATCATCTGCCTATTTAATCAGGCCGTTCAGCAGCTCTTTTGATGCTGCACCAATCTCCATGGTCAATCTTTTACAATAATAACCAGATGTCACTTGCCCATGGAGTCTAACCCCAAATCCTGGATCACAGAGCTGCAACAAGTGGAGAACTCACCACCTGACTAAAGATGTTCTGCTATGTCTTGCATAGCCAAGAATACCTACTCCTGGAAAGCCCCATCAGGGTAACCAGCAACATACCCCGAACAAAACAGTGCTAGAGGAATAGGAGCCCTTTCCCCACCCACACAACAGCAGATCTGCTTCAGCTCCGCTGATGGAAGCCCATCTCTCTTCCTTGCACCAACAATGTCCTCTGCTCCCTCTCCTGCATTCGTTCCCAGACTCTCCGTACTTTACAAGTCAATTCATCTCATCCCACAGAAAGCCAGCCAGATCTTTTCACTCCCTAGCTTAGTGAGCTACAGCAGCTCACAGGGGATCAAATAAGTACCAGAAGCAGGGAAGAGACATTCCCTTTGTTTCCTGACAACAGCAAATTCTTAAATCAGTTCACCAAGATGTCTCATAAAAGTACAGCCTAATGAGGCAAACTATCTAAAACTGTTCTCATTCTGACTCATTTTCAGTTAAGGCAAAAGTCAGCAGCTTTATCATCAACACAGTCACTAAAGTCTAAATGCTCCATATAAGATTCATTTTCGAGACAAAGGTGAGAAAGATTTCCAGCCTTTAACGCAGCCTACGAATCTGTGAACTAAGTTCAAACAGGACAGAGTTGTTTTGAAGACTGTCCCGTGAGTTAGTGACGCTTGCTGCTGCAGCCAGCCCGGTTAAGCCTCCGGCAAGTCTGCCCTGCAGGTCCCAGAAGGAGTGCCGGCCGGTTACTGGATTGTGCAATGCAGTGCTACACCGCACTATTGCGATTTGTAGCCAATAAATATATCAGGCATCTCATGTGGTTAACGATTCACAATATATTTATGTCACTGTTTTCATGATACATCACAGAAATATTACAAAATGCAAGAATACATTTTTGATCTGTTATACTTCTGATATTAACATGTAAGAGTCTTTCAGTTTTGCCCGATGACTGTTTTACAAAGATACTCCCCAATCTACCACTCAGCTGCCTACAGAACACAAGGAACAACAGCAAGCAACCTGCCAAACACCTCAAGCTTATAACAACAAGCTAGAGATACTTTGTGCTCTGCAGTCTGCACTGTTACCCATTTCACAGCTACAAACCACCCAAATACCTTTGATAATTGATGGCCTGTTTACTTTTTAAAGGATTCTGGCATCCAGCACATAAACAGCCTCATTAATGCCCAGCAGCAAGACAGACAAGATCCTACATTAATGGTTGCACTGGGCAACTGAAGCAGCACAGAGAGGACTGAGCTTTGCTGGGGCTGAGACCTGGCCAGGGCCGAGGTTGCCCTGCTGCAGAAAGGAAAGGAGCTGGCATCAGCAACTCACTGTGCTGCTCCTGCAGCACAAACAAGACGCTGGAAGTACCAACACTCTCCTCCATCGCATCGTCCTCAGTACATCAAGCCAGACCTCAGTGACGGAGGCAGCAGCAGCAAGCCTGGTTTTCCATGGTTCCGGTAGATGCAGAAGGGCTATATAGATGCCTTGTTACTCTCTGTGCACCTCCAGCCTCTCTTCTCCTTTAATTCCGCCCCAGACAATCACTTAGTTTGCCTATGGCACTGGCCTTCAGGAAGTTTGTTTAGATCAACAGAATGCCCCCGGGGAGGGGAGCTAACGAGGCAGTTTGATTACGCAACCTGATCAGGAGAGACTTTCGCTTACCTGAGAGCACATTAAATAAGTTTCCAGTACAAAAATGGAAATCGAACATGACTTCTTAATAAAGGAGTACCTTGGTGGAGAGTGAAAAAAATAGTCAAGAGCTTCCTCCAATAGGCTACAGGTGTTATTTTCAGTCTGGAGATAAGAAAGGAGGACAGGAATTTATGAGAACACTAGCCTGAGTGTTTGGCCTTCAGAAGATCTAGAAAAATAAACTCAGCCATGACCAAAAACTAGTTTTCTACTAACTGCAGTCAGAGATTCACCCATCCACCTCTCACAGTGCGGGGCCAGGAGCAACGTGCCCTGCAGGCGGTTTGTGCAGCTGGCTGGCTGCTGCAAACACACAGCCAAACCAGCAGCCTCTCGTCCTGCCCTGCCTTCACTCAGAAACCTGCAGGATCTTTATATTCAAGTCCCCTCAGTCTCAGAAATTTGATGAGCCCCGCTAACAGGCGGCAGTACTAGAGAGATCAGGCAGTATCTGCCTAAGCTCTGCCTCCTTAGGAAGCAATAGTAAAAAGCCTGAGAAGCACAGCAACATCGTGACCTCGAAGAAGATTAAAGCAATGCCTACCACCCAACCTAACAACAAGCCTGTCCCTTCCCAAGTGAAGAACCACCACCAGTAAGGGGAAAAAAGGACAGGCTTTACATCATAAACATCTCAGCAGTTCCCGGAAACTGAAGAGAGGGATAAAGATTTTTTTCATCCATTTGAATGAAATGTGATCAAAAACCTTAAATTCCTTTTTCAGTCTTAAACAATCAAGACAAAATATCCTAATGAATAACCGAACAGTCAGAAGAGTAAAAGCATAAAACTGAATTCAGGAAAAATCCTGTTAGGATTATAAGACTCCCAGTGCAAATACCTGTACCAACACAGAATATTACACTGTCTACCGAGGACAGCAGAGAAATTGCTAATAATATTTAGGGTAGTTTAAATTGCTGAAGATTATACCTACAGCTTCAAGGTCTCAGAGGTGCAATCCATGTAGTCAGCTTTTTAGGAAAAAATGACAGGCTGCAGACAGAAGTTGTAGCCATACAGCAATCTGATACATACCCAGAGTTAAATCAGGATATGTTCTTCCACTTGTGCATGTGAACATTGACTTTGGCTTGCTACTCAACAGACATCCTAGCCAGAGTGATAACAGGGGTGTACAACACCTTACATATTCATGATGAAACACCCACTGCTCATGCTTTTCAGAAACAAAGAGCTCTAAAAACTATACAACATGAGGCCTAGGGGTGAAGCTTTCTCCAACAGCCATGTTCAACTCATAGACCTTGAGCGTTTGCTCATTTTCCTGAGTTGCTTGGAACTAGTTCACAAATAAAAACAGGGCTGCTGTTCATATAGACTTAATTTTCTACACTGAGACCTGCACTTGTGAGAGAACCTTTAAACATGTAGAAATACAATAAGAATATCACACAATTCTGGTAAAGTTTTCCATGTGAACAGATATTAACAGAGTTGGGAGCTGAAATGTTTACTACGGTTTGTCTTAATTGGGAGGTTACATTTACTTAAGTTGCCAATATGTTTGTCACTCTTACGACTGAAAGCCAGAAACTGGCCACCACGTCAACACAACTTCACAACATAAATCAGCTTTAGTAACAGTGTATGAAGAATCTATCGAAAAGCTGCTGATTTTGATAATATGAACACTTTTTCTTGTGTATATTGAGTTAATTATGCCTGTAACTTGGGGGAAAAAGAATGCTGGCTGAAGTTAGCCACAGCAATTCCTCTAAGATTTGGGTCCAGGTGCTCCTTCCCACTCTCAGCAAGCAGCTGCAGTTCTCATCAGTTATGAGTATCTTCTTGTTCACTTAAGTTACAAGATTGCTTACAGAAAACAAAAAGCTAGGTCTGACAGAGACAGAAGGGTGAAGAGTGCCCTCACAATTTCTGGGGCAAGCTTTGTTTTCGTCCCTTAACCCTCCTCCTCGTTTCTCTTTCTTAAACATTGCCAGTATATTCCCCTGACCCGCTAGAAGCTCTGTTCTCTTCCTCANTTTTTTTTTTTTTAATCTGGACAGAAAAAGGAAAAAAAAAATGCAAGTCTTTCAGGATGCCAGCAAGAACTAAGGCAAAGACAATGCACAGACAATGCAGGAATATAAATTAACCACTGTGAAACCCCCATCAATCAGTTCTTTGATATTTACCCAAACAGGAGGTTTAGAAGATCTGTGGCAACGAGGACAGCTCACTGCCCACTCGATTCATTTTTGACCAAAACACCGCAAAACAGGTGCACAGTACTTCCCCTGAAGTTTCATGATGATTTATGAAACAGAAAAGCTTTGTATACAAATAGAAATATCAATTCTGGTATTTAACATTCACAAGATGCAACTGTAGCCTAGGTGTGCCTGTATAGTTAAAAGAGCTGCAAGTGCTACTTAGTAGTAAATTGAAATATAAGCTAGAGATCTCCAGCACACAAGTATGGGTGCTCAGAGAAGTGAACCTTTTTGTAGCCTTCCAGCATCTCTCTCAAGGACATTTTTCAGAGCAAGGAGACGAGTAGCTTTTGAGGAACTACCTGCTTCCTGAATCACAGAACCGTGTTCACAAAGAGGGAGAAAAAGATGTGTGCTCAGGCGATTTCTCAGTTCTTTGTTCATACACACCCCAACTCCATTCAACTTCCCATCATCCCCAAGAGTGAAGATTTTTCAAGACTCTGGGCAGCAAGGGCAATGGCTCAGGCTAAGACTGATGACATTTTTATAAGCATACGTGTGCCAACCACCATACACGCTTGCAGCCCTTACAGCTATTGCCCACAGCACATTCTAAAGACCTACGAGCAGTGGCAATTATGATTTAAGCTCTTTGTGATTTTATCAGGAAAAGAAAAACTTGTTAGATGAATTCTGGAAAACAAATATTTGGCAAAATGGAGCTTTGTGACAACAAAGTCAGTATCACTGCTGTTGTCAACATTAAGCTTTGAATCCAGGAATCACAAAGCAATCGGGAACTTTGTCAGCAACCAGATACCTAAATTCATCTAGGTAAATACGCAGTTCAGAAAGGAATAATAGCTACAGGAGCTGAGAAGATGGCTGGTACATACATGCAAAAATATGAAGTACAAGCCACCTTTAAAAGGGGTGCAGGATGCCCGTGGCTTTATCTCAGCCCCAGAACACTTACTGCTGCTTGCCCTGTACTGCTGTATGTGTGCTGCTCTGGGGGCTAAACAAACTGCAGCAAGGTAATCTTCGCTGTCCACATACCACTCCTGCTCACCAAACCATTCCGTACCCAACGGTAATCCCTGGGACTACCCAGAAGTGACCGAACAACCCAAGAACAAATCGTCGCGCCTCTAAGCTGCTAGGCAAGACCACAGACCATAGGAACAGTGCCTGTACGTGACTGCATTACGAATCATACACAGGAGCACAAAGCAGTGACAGGTGACTTTCCAGAAGCCACTCAGTGCTCTGACCATGACAGTAGCACAGCGCAGACAAGTGACCACACTACGCAGCTTTCCTTGCCACGGCACTCGGCTCCACAAACCTCTGATTTACTTGATGCATCCCACTGCATACGCTAAGAGAAACAAAGACGTAGAACCAAAAGGCAGCAAAAACAATTACTTTTCCATTAAAAAGCTGTTAACATTGATTTGACAGGCTTAATAATTTGGCACAAATACAACTTAAGATCCCAGGACCAAATATTACACCCCATACTTACTGAAGCATTTACGCCCTGCCAGTAGCGATTATTCTAAGATCACGGGAAAGTTTCTATCAACCTGGGGGGCTCAGTCACTCCTCCTGTAGCAGGGCCGGGGCGAGAAGCTGCTGCGCACAGCTGCTTGCTTCTCCCCCAGCCTCCCTTCATCGGTTTCTCCTCCAGTTCAGTCACATGAGCAGAGACAATTAACTTGGACCGTTTCAAAGAACTGCGAAACAGGCCAGCCTGATAACTAAGGAGATGGAAATAAGCAGCTGGAAAGAGCAGCCTCCTAACCCAGATCTGCCATGACAGAGGAGTTTGTCTGACCGGGCAACTACAACAAGGGAGCTTTCACACAGAAGGCAGCGTGACTTCCCCCTTGCCTTCCCTCAGTTTTTAACCAAATAGCAGCAAGAAATGTCCACCTTCTAAAAGAAAGTGCCATATAATTATGGCTATTAGGAGGGAAAAAAAGGGAGCTACCAAATTTTATACAGCTTGTAAACTAGGTAAAGAGCATTACAAGTGTGAAACATCCTATACAATCTGCACCAGACCACTGAACCACCTGTATTTAGCAAAGCCACTACCTTTTCTCCTACACCGAGAACACGTATATTCTGACAAAATACAAACAAGTTGCTCTCTAACACATACTTTTGATGGAACACCACCGCCCAGTACAACTTAAAACTTTGGGGAACAACATCATTTATGGCTCTGTGCTCGTTTAAAAAATCCATCAATCATCCGTTCAGAAACTTCACAAGAGGTATAGCTGCTACAAGCATTCAATCACAGGATTATTTTCAACAATTTCAGTCCTTATTACTGAGAGTCAAGGTATTTCTCTTTTTGAGGGACTGGAGAAAAATCCACTCACAATGGTAACTGTTGGTTTGGTAATAATCTGAGCACTTTAAACAAGTGAGAAGCTTTTAAGGTATCAGAAATAGCTCAGAAGACAAGAACCAATTACTAAAAAATCATGAACAGAAAGTTATCACTTTTCTAAGCAATGGAGAATACAAACACTAGCGTTACTCTATCTAGAGAAGCTTATCAAGTCAGAGAAGCTTGGTTTTGTTTTTAAAAAAAACCTCAGTAAAAGTGGGCTTCATTAGTAGATCTCTTTTTTTTTTTTTTTTGGCTCAGATTAAGTCAGCTGCAAGTCAGGCACTTTCATAAATGTATATGCAGAGCTGAAAGCAGAGCCTCTGAAGCCAACAGGGCTCACCAGGCCAAGTGCACCCGAGGAGCAGCAGTAAGGGGCTATGAAATCAGCTCCCTGGCAAGCCCTTTCTTCACTGAGGTGTCAGCACTCTAGCTTTTGCCAGGATAGAAGCAATTAATTTTTTCCAGGTATTACCCAAGTCTTCACTGAAAACTGCAAGTGTCACTGCATATTGACAACAACTTGCACAGCACACTGAGTTCAGCCTTTTCTAGGAGCCAAAGTTCTCCAGAATTTCATTAAGCTATTGCCCTGGGGCAAAAAGTAACAAACAACGTAGCTGGTTAAAGCATTTGAGGAACGAGGCAAAGGGAAGGCAATATACTGCAGTCCACGTAACATGAAAGAAAGGGATGGAAGAACACTAACTGGAAACAGTGGGACCAGGGGCACAACTCTCAGTCCATCCTTGAGACACAGCAGAGGTGTCAACCTTGCCCTGCAGCTGCCACTATCCTTACGCTCACACAGGAACCCATCTCTCCCTTTTCTGAGGGCTGGCAGAAGCAGCCTATTTCTCAGTTTGGGATCATGCCTTGAGATCAAATCTCTGCTCTTTCACATCAGTTCTTCAGGCAGCAAATTTAATTTTCTTGTCTTCTCGAAACACTTAGAGACCCCCTGTGCTATCAGAGCAATGACCACCCAACAGCTGTAACACCAGGGTTTGGGAGATTAAGAACTATTAGCAACTGGGAAACTTACTCCCATCTTTAAATACAAAATAATACAGAGTACGCTATAAACTATTATAGTCAAGATGCATCTCCCGAGTGAGATGTTAAAGAGTAAGCCATGCCACAAAGTCCAAGTAATGCAGATGGACATCCCGAAGTTTCAGTTTCTGTGTCAGAAACGTAACAGACACCCAACCGGTCTGAGCACAAAGCCTAGCCCTCCTAGCTTTCCACACCGCACTTTGGAATAAACTAGTCAACAGCATCTACACTGTCCATAAGAACCAACAGCCTTAAGAGCCTTAGCAACTTATGTGCTGATTCTCAGAATCACCTGAAAGCAGCTCCCAAACCCACGCGTTTTCCCCGTTCCCCAGGGAGCTGATCACTACCACAGCGTTCACCAGACAGTAAAACGCCCTGGCAGGGAGCAAACTCCACTGCCCGGTGCGAGCCGCTCGCAGCACCGGGGGTNATCTACCCTGTCCATAAGAACCAACAGCCTTAAGAGCCTTAGCAACTTATGTGCTGATTCTCAGAATCACCTGAAAGCAGCTCCCAAACCCCCGCGTTTTCCCCGTTCCCCAGGGAGCTGATCACTACCACAGCGTTCACCAGACAGTAAAACGCCCTGGCAGGGAGCAAACTCCACTGCCCGGTGCGAGCCGCTCGCAGCACCGGGGGTGCCTTTACCGCCCTACCCCCGCTCCCAG
>VXAA01001160.1:707001-723412 GCA_013399115.1 Anseranas semipalmata | reverse complement strand
GGGGCCGGGCGGGGAGCCCGGTCCCGGGCCGCAGCGCCGAGGGAGGGCTTGGAGGAGGGCGGCGTGGGAGGGAGCGGAGCGGGCGGGCCTGCGGCCGTTATTCACCTGAGAGCAGCGCCGGGCCGTCAGCGGGTACCGGGGAGGAAGGGGCGGCCGGTCACGCAGCCACGGCAACCCGCGGAAGGCGGCCGTGGCGGGCAGCCCGTGGGGAAAAGGCCGGAGACATCGCAAGTGGCGGCCCCCCGGGAGTCACCTCCGGCCGCAGAGGTGTCCGGCGGGCGGCACCAGCGGCCCGGGCCTGCCCCCGGCTCTTTCTCGAGGAGATAGCTGGGATGTCCTTGAGGTTTTGGGCAGGAGGAAGTGGGGAGAGAAAAGGGAAAAAGGAGGGCGCTTTGAAACCGAAGGGTGAATCCTCTCCAGAGCCGCGATGGGAGTTCACAGCTCCTCACGGTAATGCTGGAGGACAGGCAGGAAGGTGGGCACCAGTGCCTGTGCCTCCTACCACTTCTCTCAGAGAAAATGAAGTTATTACTGTCGCCTCTTTCTCGCGAGAAAGCAAGGTCAAGAGTCACAGGCAAAAAGAAAAAGTAGAGAAGCTTCAATTCCCCCTCGCAGCAGTAACAACACAGGCACCACACTAGATTTACTAGGCTACCACTCTTCCTAGGCAAGCACCAAAGGTAGCACCTAAACCTAACAATTTACGTCCACATTTCCACGGTAAATACTCACAGCTGGTAACAAGGGAAGTACAGGTCTCTGGGAAGCTCGTGGCCAGGAGAGTCCTCCATTTGGTAACTCCACCTTCAAGTGTCCTGAAGCATGGTGGAGGGCCCTGCTTTTAAAAGCAAGCTCGTGGGGCATGCCCAGAGAGAGAGGCCTCAGCCATGAAATGGAAATGGGGAGGGGGGCAGGAACAGCTAGCCTCTTTAAATGTTTATTTCTTACTTGTGGGCATCTTAGAAAGAAGGACTTTAAGTAGGAATCTTCACCAAAATAAAAAGTTGATGCATTTCATTGTGTTATAACTTATTGTTAGGACTTTGCAGTATAAAGCCTTCTGGGCTTGGCCTTACTAAAGAAATAAATAAAAGATGGTTTGTGGTGTTGTTTTTTTTTTTTTCCATTGTCATCTTGCAGCTGTACTTCTGAGGTCAGGCATGCAACACTGGGTGTTTTACATGGAACAAGCAAGTCTGATCTAAGCCATTTTGACTTGAGTAGGTAGCAAATACTTGGAATCTCAGAGGCTGGGGAAGAAACAAACTGATTTTTTTTTCTTTAGCCTTGCCTGTCTTGATAGCAGGTATGCAGCCTCATCCAGCTACAGCTGGGTGAGATGAAGGACCACTGGCCTTCAGCTGCTTGGAACAACGTCCAGTAAAGGCTGCCAGGATTACCTGTCTGTGGGATATGCCAGCTGAACTGCTTGCAGGAACACTTTGTAGGCTACTTCATTCAAACCAAACCATTAGCAAAGATGAACTAATTAAGCTTTTTGGTTAACTAAAACTCTTTAATTAATCTTTTTGCTGTAACTAAGATGGTAGGTTTTCTGTTTTACACTGTGACACGTGCAGTCTGATCAGCGTGCCTGATGAGTGAACATATGTGATGGATGCTACAGAGGCTCTTTGTGCAAACGGACTGTGCAGCTCATGTGCAGCACGTGCCACAGACCCTCTTTTAAACTAGGGCTCTGGGCAGGCAGCTCATCCATTCACCTTGCATTTCTTCTGTACTGTTTTAAGCTGATGCAGCAAGCAGAATATCCCAAGGATCACCTGAGTAGTCAACAGCCACACACAGGATAGATACTGTGTCTTCAAAACTAATAAAAAAAAAAAGGGGGGGGNGGGGGGAAGGGGTCCTGAGTAGTGTTCTACCCATCTTAAACTGGAGACTTCATACACAGTAACAAAGGATCAATGGTGATTTCACTTAACATCTATATATTCATTGTTACCCTGGGCAATGTGCTATAAAGTGAATTGTGGAGGCATAGCAGCACTCCTTGCCTTACAAGTAAGGAAGTGGTGGCTGCACTGTGAATCTATAAGGTACAAATTATCCAGGAACTCATTCTGCACCAGGACAAAACAAAAGAGAAAGAGCTGCCTCGATTAGAGCATGTTTAGGTTTAAGGAAACACTTGGGGACACAGAGTGTGATGTACATATTTTCAACAGTGCTCACTGTTTAACTGGGATTCTGTACAGTACAATACAAGATGCTGAGCAAGCTAAGCAAAATGTAGACTGACACGGAGACTGTAACACAAGATTGGCTTAAGGTGAACTTATTTCAGTCAGTGCAACTGGGGTAGTTGGGAATTATGCTAGGGGTTCCAAAGGACAGCAAGTTGTTTCACACACATGGTTCACTGCATTTGCATCGATCCCCACCTCAAGGAGTTGCTAGGCAACTCCTAAAAAAAAAAAAAAAAAACTTCCAGAAAAGTATTTTGTGTTTTAAATCACTCCTGTAGGTTGGAGTTTAGAAACTAATGAGGATTAGGAAGCTCTGTACTGTACTTTCCAGAAATTCTCAGTCCTGAGGTTTACCTGGTTGCACAACCCAGCAGTCAGAAACAAGCTGTATTCTCAGCTTCCACTGACTTATTATGTGACCACAGGCAACCTACTTCATCTTTGCTGCCTCAGTTTTGTGCTGGTAAAATATGTCATGATTTCTATTATCTTTCTTAAGATGGAAAACGCTATATGAAGTGTAAAATCCAATTACTATTAGATGATGGAGTTGTGTTGTCTCTCTGGTTTTTATGAACTAGGGAATTAAAGAGGGTATTAGCAGGGATATGTATTATACACTTTCCACATAGCTATTAATGAAACAGCTTTTAGTCAAGTATCTGAAAGTCAAGGCAATAAATCACAGAAGTGTGCGTGCATCTCTGGGCAAACAGCTTCGTGTTAGAAGCTCATTGTAATTTGGCAGAGCAGGGTAGAGGATCATCAGCAATCCACAAGGAAGGACTGGGGACTAAACAGCAGACAGGTGATTATAAAACCCAGAATTTGAAGAGTAAGGTCACAGAAAGTGTGGTAATAAGGACTAGGAGTGAAGGAACACATTTTGAGCCTTGTGAGAGTGCAGCTCCATGTTACAATCATTACAGCAGATCTGTGAAATCATCTGGTTCAGAAAATAAAAATCTCAGATCATTTCACTGATTCCTTTGAGGGCAAGGCCCCCAAACATTTGAATCATCACAACTGAAAGAGAGTTAAACTATGGCTGTAGGTTGAAAATGACAGGTCAGAGTGTGAACCTCCTCTCTTCACCTTCACATTGAAGAAATCACAACATGGGATACTACCTGAGCTGCACCATAATGTAACTGTGCTGTTGCCTGATACTGTTAAAAATTACATTATTTATACTATAGTTCTGATCTGGTAATGAGATCCTTAGTATCCAGTGTTCTGTACAAGAAATAGCATAATTTGTTAGTGAAAAGAAAATTGATGCTTAGCTGAATATTGTAAATAACTTACAGGGCAGTAGTTTTGTATTGTCCTCAAACTGATGAGGGCAATTTGCATGTAATAACATCCTTTGTGCTCCTGGCTCTCTCAGGTGACCGTTATGAAGGGGAAAACTTTACCAAATAAAAGTTTGTAAAGAAAGTGAGTCACATGACAAATTTGTTAATCTGAGCTCTTTTTCCTTTGCTAAGAACTTTTATGCAGGAACAAAACCTGTAGCTCAATTTATAACATATCTCAACTGTAGAGAAGATACTCCAGGTGTTTTGGATGACAGAAAGAAGAGAGCATCTTTTCTACCTTAGAAGGCTGTCAGCTCTGAGTGCTATGCCAGCTGTGGGGAGGTAGCAAGAGAATACACACGAAACAGGAGCTAAGCAAGAGAAGTCTGGCTAGTTTGTTCTCACTTTTAGTCATTGAAAGAGAAAGAGAGCAATTGTCACTGGTTTCATTATTTTATGTTACAAAGAACACGTACAAGTTCCACGTAATAAAGTCCCCACTGAGTGAGATAGTGTACAAATAAATAATGCAGGTAGCATTATAATGCAAATAATGCTCCAAAGAGTTTACAATTAAAGTATCACGTAAGGAACAAGCCAGGCTTTTCAATACTCCTTACTCAGGCTTTGCACAAACTGCAACCCTGCCCCTTGTTCCAAAGATTTATAGTATGCTACAGTGACCCAGTCTTCATGCCTGTGAGAGGCAACCTTCAGGGCTGTTAAATACACAGGCAGCAGACAACTAGACCTGTCTGCATCCTTGACTCTTTTGACAGCTGACCTTTCAGTACAGTCCCTCAGCAGGAATAGCCCCCGTCTATCGCTGCACCCTTTCAAAGGTCTGAACACTTAGGAAATGTCACATATCTCTCATATAATTAACACAATTCTAGGTCACTAATTTTAATTCTGGTTGCCATTTTGATTGGTGTTGCTTCATCCAGTTATGGATTTTAGTGATACAGACCATTTTTTACTCCCAAGTCTAAAAAATTAGGAATATCCTGCAATAACGTTAGGATCCAATGTTGCAAATGCTTCAAATGACAAGCTATGCTGTGAGCAGTGCTGAAAATACATGGTTATAAACTCTGCATACTTTGGTGCCTGGTCCTTGCAAGAACAAGACTTACACAATGCTACTGGCAATACTGAGAAAATACAAAGATATTTATTCAGGAACAAACTGTACAAAAACTAAGCCAATGCCCATCACCACATTCTTCTTTTCAAAAGAACAATGTAGCTAGGCATCAGATGTTCATTTACCTCCTGTGCCAAACAATGATGATAATTTAAATACACATTTATTAGTTACATCCATAATCAATATGTAGCTGTTGGTTTCCCTGTGCCATCTCATTACTTCTGTAATTAAAAGATGGATTGGCTTCCTCAGATCAATATACAGGAAGAACCATACCCTAGGGCTCCAAAAACCTCAGGTGTTCTTCCACTTGCAATACAGTTGTGCTCTTTGGCAGTTCACTCCAGAGGCTCTAGTTTCTTTGGAGATGCTACTTTGGCAAGAACATCTTTACACTCCACTAATAGCAGTTTGCACTTTTAATACAATGCCTTCTGGACAAGATTTCATCACAGACTATAGCTAACAATTAATTAAGACGTTCAGAGACATACTGTTTGGCAGACTCCCACACACTGCAGGCTTCTTCTTAGAACATTCCCAGTTGTGCTGCAGCCCCAGAATTAAATTACACTCAAACATGTCATATACATGTATTAAGATAATTCAGCCTGTGGTGCTTTGCTAGTGTATGCTTATGCTTCTGTGATTCAAACAGTGTCAAAACCTCCTTGAGCACTGGAATGGGTTAAACTATATTTTCCATTGCTCTGCTAGGGGCTAGGAGGCTTTCCAGGTGTTGACGGGCACTGGAAGACTCTTCTTCCATGTAACCTCCATGTTGCCCACTTCAAGACTACCCTAGGTAGATGACATCCCTATGTAGAGACTTAATCTGTTATCCTCTGTATATCGCCATCAAGATATTGAAAAGCTAGAGACTGTGGACATATCCCAATATTCCTGTTTAAATGTCACTAAACCCATAGGAACGGAGAGTTAGTTACCTAGAAAGCACCCTCACCTGAAAGCAGGTTAAGATAAAAACAAATAGAAGTATTTATTAATGTATTGTATGAGAATGTAATTACCCTGATTCTTAATAGAACAGAAGAGAAATGAAGAAAAAGAAAAAAAGAAAAAAAATCTGCTTTTGGAAGGATTCAAAATGTCTTTATTTTCTGCTTTCTATCCAGATAATCAATTAAACACACATACCTAATCCACAGGCTCTGTCCATCTACGTGCCAGAAACCTCAGGTTGTATTCACAGACACTGAGAGCTTTTTCTTTCCTTTTGTTCACATCCATCCTTTGGGATCCACCCAAAGGAATAGGTGCAAGCTGGATGAGTGCACATAGACAAAGCAGAAGAGAAGGAAGAGATGAGGGTAAACAGGCAACACAGGACCTCACATTTCTCAGCCTGGGATCCTCACTCACTCAGGCAATAACCCTGTTTGGTTAGTGGAGGAATATTTCTGGGGAGTCTCTGTAACAAAGCAGAGGTCTGAGCTTTTTTCTCCCTTCCCTGCTAATATTTTGGCATCTAAGTTGTTTGGGGGGTATTTCAGGACCAACAACAGCTCTTCCTTTACTTGTTTCATCCACTAATTAGACCCATTTTGAATTACTTATATTCAGTCTCAGCACTTTCCTGCTTTCAGGCAGTGTCATCATATCCTTAGACTACAGCAGTAAATATTTTTTAAGCTAATATGTAGCTGATAAAGAGCTGTTAGTCCTCCCACATGGTGATTTCAACATTAATACAAATTCCTGTCTCAGTAGTCTATTCACTAATACTAATAAAATCACTCATGTGGATGATAAAACACAAGCAAAAAAAAAAAAAAGGAAAGAAGGAAAGAAGAAGGAAAGAAAGAAAGAAAGAAAGAAAGAAAGAAAGAAAGAAAGAAAGAAAGAAAGAAAGAAAGAAAGAAAGAAAGAAAGAAAGAAAGAAAGAAAAGGATTCTTTGGATTTTCTGTTTTATTTTATTTTATTTTATTTTATTTTATTTTATTTTATTTTATTTTATTTTATTTTATTGCCAAGTTGTATTGGATTTGTATTCTTTTTTCTTTAATTTTGTGTTGTAATGCACTTTGGGGGCTATGAGAACAGGACTCTGTCTTTGCATTCTCCAAACACAGGCCTTTTCTCCATAAGCTATGTTCATATTAGCTATTTAGGAATAACCTAACTGATTTGATTTTATACTGCCCTGAACCTACAGTTGTTATGTATGCATAAACAGAATGGCTGTAAAATGTTTTCTGAGACCGAGCGTCAGGTCCTGGGCACCCTGGAATTCCATCCACTAAATTTAGTGGCAAGAGAAGTCCTCTAAGAAAAACAGATGAAGCTTGAAACAGTCTTTGCTCTTGAACTCAGTGAGAACTTAACTGGGCTTAGAACTATGTGCAGATGAAAATTTTTAATTGAATTTCATTATAAACTATTTTCTTGAGATTTGACCAGCATAGAAGCTTTCAAACCTTTCACGGAAAGTTGAAGAAATTGTCACAGGGTGTGTAAGAGCAAATGGTAGAAAGAGTGAACAATTTTTCAGTGGCAATATTGGTGTGAACAACAGCTTACTCTGTTCCAGCTCTGTCCCATGCATTCACCTTCTTAATCCTGCCTGCTATGCCATCTCAGCTGTTTGTGTGGCAATGCAATGAAGCAGACTGAAGAACTGATACAGCTGGAAAATAGCAGGTTACTTTACAGCCCCAGCAGTTCTGTTGGTTTTGCAGCACATGAAGCTGGGCGAAGCAGGCATGACTAAATAGCTAGAAGCAAGAGTTGCCTACCTCAGTTTACAAAGCGCTGCTTGTGAATGCTTAACCAGGCCCTGGATAGTAGTAAACAAAAGTTTATCCTTAAAAGAACAGGCCTCCCTTATCTTGGGCAAACAGAATAACAGGGAGCGGTTGGAAAGGGTAAGGTTCAATTTACTACTCTGTGTTTAAGCTGTGCAAGACTGGCAGACGTGCCCGTAGGAAATGCTGCAGCCCCGCACAGCCAGTGCAACTGGGGCTAATCACAGGCAGGGCAAAAGGGGTGAAACTTCTAAAGTGTATTATTTCTTAAGGGTATTTGTTGAGTATATTTACTAAGAAATGTTTGTCTATCCATAAAAACCAACATGCAACATTTGGCACCATGGATAGATAAGAATGAGGAAAAGGAGGAATTAAAAAAGAGACATATATTTACTATGCAGAAATATCACTTCCTAGTTATCCAGTGTTGCATCCTACGCATATCCTGAGCTATTTTCCAGACTGCGCTGAAAGCTTGTGTTGCTGAGTTAATCTATACAGGTTTTTATGCCACGTTCATTACTACGGTATAGCAATCCAGCACTGCATTAAGGAATGGCTCTAAGTACAGCCATTAGATAATGGCTATGTCTCATTGTGGGACAGAGGAACACTTCTCATTTCTCAGTTCCAGAGGTATAACTCATTTTATCCTGACTTGATGTCAAGAGCTAATCAAGTATCATGCCCCCTGCCTTCTCCATGCGAGAGTACACAGAAGGAAAGCCAAAGAAAGGCTGAAATGGGTCTGGTCCCCAGTGTAACCAGCTGGAGTGCCTCATGGGAAGTACCTATCATGCAGTCAGGATGTAGCCAGTGCAACTAATGTTTGTCATGTTCTACCACGGGGAAAGAAGCATATACTACAGGTAAGAATTTTTGGTTGTTTTGTATCTGAACACAAATTTGCTCCACATTTGCTAGAGAAGAAAAGCAGAGCATCAAGTGACTCCTGCAGGACAAATTTTATCTGAGCAGAGAGAGTTCCCAAGTAGTTATTAACCATGATCTTTACTGTGAACATTTCATGTAGTCTTTACAAACTTAAAGTCTAGGGAAGCCTTGAAGATAAGGAACAAGAACTTGAATCTGAACCAATTTCTGAGGCAGCCAGAGTAGGCTGTGGAGGCCTGATTTGTTGTGCCCATGTCTGTAAGTGTCCTCATGTCTGTATATGTCCTTAAACACCAATGCCCAGTCACCTTAAATGCTGTAGTCCAGCTTACAGTAAGTTAGGCTTGGCATGGCTTGCCAGAATGGGATAATAACATAGCTTAGATAATAGAAAGTTTGTGCTGCCAAATGAGTGTTCAGGAGGAATCCCAAGATTGTTCTAAAATACAGGTTGGATAGATTGTAGGGATGTGGGATCTTCAAAGAAAGAAGAATGAATGCAGGGCTGTGAAGCCTTCAAAAGGCTTTTATCTGCCTTCTGGCATCACTTCTGTCTTGCTTATATTCTGAGTACCTAATTGTCGCTATTCCTCAAACACAGGTAATCCAAGGTTTACTGGTGGCAGTGGCATGGTCATCTCTTCAGGACAGAAACAATTGCACATCATCTCTGTGTTGCTTGACCATGTAGGCCAAACAGTTCCAATAGTGGCTGCATGCAAACTTTTAACAAGACTAGAGATCAAAAGAGTCCTTGTGAAACGCTAAAATACAGTGGCTATTGTGTGTCATCACATCTACTGGGTGCTAGAAGGCTTTCCAGGTTGCTGACAAGCACTGTTTCACTGAATCTCTAAAATAAGCAAGTGCAGAACAAAACAAAAAGCAATGCCATGGCTGTCTGAAATTCCTTGAAGTCGAATCTTTTTGAGAACAGATTAAATTGCACTTCTTAATGCTGAGTGCTGAGCACTATCCCATATAGACAGAAAAGCCATTTTCAGTCTAGCCTCTGAAAATGCCATGCATCTTCTGCCAAAAAACTATTTACACATTGTGGGGACCCAGCCAAAACAAAGTAAGGAAAACTCACACTGGCTTTCTGAGAAATTGACATTTGCATCTTCTGAAGCAAACCAAGTAGATACATTCCCAACCTAGCATGTAGCTTTTTGTCAGAAGTGGAGCACAAATAATTAATTTCTATAGGAACCTGAATATGATTTGGCAATAATTCTGCCACATCAGTTAGTACAAGTGGATATAAAAAATTTTTTATTCTGCAAAGTGCTGTGTGTGCCCTCTATTGGAAACATATGATAGATTCCATTTCTTAATTTTAAAGCTTGCTTTATAAACGCAATGACAGTCAATCAAGCATTTGTATCCTAAAGAATATGGAGGTAACATTTTGAAATAATCACCACTTCATTATAGACTGTTTTTCACATTGTTATTATCTTGATTACTTTAATCTAGACTAAACACTGGTTAGAATAACTTAGGTAGTGATTTTTATAGCAATGTAATGTATTTTGCATTTCCGTTTACAAAGCAAAATCAAAAAGCTCTTTGCTCTGCCCTGCCTCTCTGAAAAAGGGCAGCCGCTGTCGTACAGTACCCGAGCGGCTGGACGCCTTGCTTTGTTCAATAAACTTCTGGCTTTTGTGCAGTGGAACACAAAAATACAACTCAGATGTGAGAGGGCAGAGATTGCATTAAAACCATCTTTCTGCCTCCTAAATCATGGACTGTGTTAGGAGCCAACTCAACCCAACACGACCCCGGGCAGCCTTGCAGGCTGCTTTACCTTACAGCAGTGCTCCACGCCTGCCAGCACATCGTGTCAAAGATCACAAAGTCAAGAGCCCCGTCCCAGGGCTGCCTGGGCATCAAAGCCTCTGTTTTTTTGGACCATACCTAAATGTCATACTGGGCCTTTCATCCCTGCTAGTACTCAACTTATTTATTAAATGGCGAATATTAGCACCTGCTTGAAGGTATTTGCCTTTGAAGCTTCTGAGTGAGACAGACTGGGGTTCAGTCGCTGCCAGCCCTCCCAGGAAAGCCCGGAGCAGCAGGCCAGGGGCGGTGCGTCGCCAGCCCGCTCCCCGGCCCGGGCTGGCCTGTGAACGCAGCAAGCTGCAGCTGTGCTGGGGAGGGACGGGCTGGGGGCCTGATAAAGGCTGGGCCGCAGAGAACAGCAGATGGAAAAAAGCCAAGAGACTCGCTTATACCAGTTCTGAAGAGTAATGGTATCTTGATAAAAGAAAACTTTGTGATAGCACTATCGATGTGATGTCAGTGCAGAAATTCACTGGAGAATGGGCTGAATTTCTGAAGCTGGTCAGAACAGTGCCAAAGGTGACCTATGGAAAACATACAATGCAGGATGCTCAAAAGATGGATTTTGCCTTTAAAATAAGCCTCACCCAGCAGACTAAAACAGATTCTTTTAGCATTATCTGTTTTGGAACATGAACATGACTTTTCTATTTAGTAATAAGCATTCACTTGTTTCTTGGCACAACACTGAGCTCACTTGTTCAATCACAATAATGTTCTAATTTATTCTGAAGTTGTGACCTTTTTTGAGGGAAAAGGTGGTCTAGAAATATTAGATTTCTTTTTGTATATTTATTGCTAACAGAAAAGGTCAAACAGAAGCAATTGAAGTAAGATAGCTCACGTTAAATGCACGGTTATGAAATGTTCCTTTGAAAAACAAGCTCTTTGAATTAGTTGTTTTCTTTCATGTTGTTCACATTAAAGCTGCAATTCAAATGATAGTTGATTGGACCTCCTACACTGCTTCTGCCTGCTCGTATATTATCTTTTTTATAGTTTTTAAAAGATTTTTAAATCTACCCATTATTTAAAAAGTTTATCACTTAAATATCTTTTGTACTTTCATTATTTACAGTATTTATTATTTACAGTAGTCATGTGCTAATCACATTAATTATATGTGAAATAGTAGACTTCCATAAAATGACAAAATTAATAAAAATGCAAAAATAAGGGAACAGGGAAGGAGGGAGAATTTTTACATCAGTGTTAGCTATTGCTTAAGGAAACAACAGAAATGTTCAAACAGAGGTGAACTTCCAAATACCCGGAGGTACTGTTAGCAAAACCATGCAACTTTTGTGTCAGACCTCGATTGTGAAAATAGCACACCTGTATTTAAATTGCAACTCTACAACACTGTCTCCTGGCATTCCCAACAAGAGGGATTTACTCAAGACAGCAGGACTGAAAAGGATAGCTCACTAGACTCTCAGCCAGTTTCTCAACTGGAAACAGCTAGCGCCGGTAGCATACCACTAATAACAGCCATGATCTCTACGCTGAGGAACCTGAAAACATCCGAACTTCTAGTTTCAGATATTCTTGTGCATACTTCCTAGATATGTCCTGTCCCAGTTGCAGAGAGACTCCAGCGTGTGTGACGTGGTCACTCACCTGGGCATGCCAGCATCCCGGGGAAGGAAACCTGGGGCAAGAGCAGAAAGGGAGCCAGGTCACGCTCTAACAAAGTTCCCAATCTGGGTGAAGGTGTTGGAGCATGCTGCAATGTACATCTACAGCTCACTGTAGGCAAAGCCTGAATGATCCAGTCACTAGAACATAGAACCACTCTGTTTAGATTACGTAAAACATATACAGCAAATGCAGAGACCCTGCATCTAGAGAATTTGCCAACTACAATACAATAAAACATCTTCCTGATTATGGTATGAAAGAATCTGATCAGCAACGTTTCTGCAAAGAAACATCATCTCTTGCTGAGCTGGTATAAAATACTGTAATGGTTTTGTGAAAATAGGAGTAAGGAAAAATTGATTGTGCTTATTCTTTTTCACTGAAAATTCTTTAAATATTACTCTTTGAAAAAGATTACTAAAAATATTAAGAAACTTCCCCTTATCTCTCAAGGAAACCTGTTTAACTGCTTAGTGGTCCAAACATGCAAGAGGTGACATCTTCACTGCTGAGTACCCATTGCATTGTGATACCAGCAGATGTTGTGGAAGAGCCATTTGCCTGTAATTACTGTTCTCCTGCTTGTTGGTCTAACACCCTCAGGAGAGAGATCTCCATTGTGAACAGGGACTGTCTTCCAGATTAGATTGTATGAAAGCATCATGGCATCGCACGGACTGCTTTTCATGAGCTATCATATGGTGATGCTAGGAGGGCCTTTCCAAAAAGTGAATTTGACATCTCTGGCCTATACAGCTGGGAGTGAAGCCAGACACTTTTCCCAGAAAAGTGTTTTAGTTAGGTGTACATCACTTTTATTGTTCCTTACTTAACTTTAAAGGTATTCCAAATTCAAGAGCTGATTACTAAGCAGCTCTCAGTGAAATCACTTTAAGAACCATATTAACTTCAAATGATGTGAAGAGCTACAGTGGACTCTGTATTGGACATCATAGATTCAAATTATTTCTATTAAGCCTGAGTAGACTAAGCACACTTTTGATACTTAGCTGTTGGTTTAGTTATTCTTTCTTTAACTTGTCTAGACAGTTACTGAAACAATGAATTATTCAGTGACTTCCAATTCTATCATACAGCTAATCTGTATCTCTGTAACAAAATATAATTTATTTTCAACAGTAAATGCTGGATTCACTATAAAATAGATTAGCAGTCCCAGTATATGAGACTCATATACCCCAGCTCATAAAATTCACATAGCACTGGAAGCAAGCATAAAACTTCTAAAGCCAAGGGGATAGGTACATACATACATATATGTAAGTACACACCTATGTGCAGAACTGGATATATTCTTTAGCTATATAGAGCAAAATAAATAGGTGGATAGATAGATAGATAAGAGATGATCATATTTGTTTCAGATGTTATGTTATTGCCTCAATGCTACATGACATTTTCTTCCAAGACATTTAAAATCAGTCACAAGCAGTAGCTGTAAAGGCAATCACAAAACCCAGTTTAGTGTAATTCAAACACTGTCAATGGTTTTTCAGACTGCAGGGAAGACAACTTACTCAGGGCATCATTCTACCAACACCTCAATACATCTTTACAAAGTGTTATCACATTCCATTAAATTATACTACTACATAAAGTTGGTTATAATAGAGCTCCCTCATTTGGACAAAGTATCAGAACTAAATGAACTATTTAATTGACCACTGTTGGTATTATATTCATTTGAGAAAGCAGTAACGACTGGCACTGGATAAACGAGGCTGAAATGTTCAGTCACTGCCTTGCTGAGACCATGCGGTGTCGGGGAGGGTCGGCATCCGCCAGCACGCCCAGCGGGGACCCACCACTGACCTGCTCGAGGCCACGGCTGCAGCATGGCTCGCAAGGGCTGCGGGGCCCTGCCGGGAGGCACCTTGCGGCGTGGGTCGGAGTCTGCGGCCGGTTGGAGCACTGAGTTTTAACCCGTTTCAGTCGTCCAGCCAGCTAGCGCATCCGGGACCTTACGCTCCGAATGCAATAATATAGTACACTATCAAAGGCTTAATTTTAAGTTCTGAAACAGATCTCTTCTTAATCATAACACGTACTATAAATATGTGAGCTCTGAGTCTAGGATAAGATAGTTTTACAAGGGAGAAGTAAGAGCAGGAGAAAGGAAGGGGAAGGAGAAGGCAACCGGTTTTGGTTTCTCACAAAGGTCTCGCTGACCAGACTTCCTTCTTTCTGTTCTTGGAGGCAGATGGTTTTTCAGTACAATGACGACACTTTAAAATGTACAATATGGAGGCATTACATATATTCATATACATTGCAATAAGTTTTACATATGTTCTCTGGTAAGTTTACTTTTTCACAGATGGAATGAGCTTGCAAATATTCTGGAGTCACAAGAGACTTTTATCCAGTCTATTAGCATCTTCTGCATTATTTTGCTCAGACCCTTCCTATTCTATCCTGAGTAAGCTTAACACATGAAATATCTATGTGCCTTAAAAACAAAGTCTGCAGCATTTGCAACACACTGCACACACTGGTTTTCACACGGTATTGTGTTTTTCCCTGTCTCTTTTTCCTCTCTCTCCAATAAGCTTGCTCTTCACTCCACTATGCTCAATATAGGAATATGAGTAGCGCAATGTTTCTATTCCTGTCTTTGCCACTGACTCACTGTACAGTTTCTTAAGCATTTGCATCTTGCAGTTGCATCCTGGTATCTAAGAAGATGAATGTGTCTGTCGGTGTTTTCTTTAGGATCAGGACATTCAAAACGTCTCCCTTTGTGTGGATTCACTTGTGCTTAGTAAGAGTTGAGTCCACACTGCAGACTTCTACCCGTGAGGATATTAGTAGGGGTTCTCACTTCTACCCAGATTCCTACTTTAATTACAATGACAGGAAATTAATTTTTGAGAGCTCTACTTCTCAATTATATTTGACTTCAGCCAGCGGCCTCAAAATTTTGAGGTAGGGCACTTGCATAAAAACGTACACACACAGAACAGTATGATCCTGTTCACTTCCCTTTTTAATGAATGCTAAACTGGACATACACAGAGACACTGAAAACGGTTGTTTTAATGCTAGCTACCTTCTGCTGCAGAGCCCTGTAGCACTACTGTCTGCTGAATATACAAAAGCAGACTTCCCTTTTCAGTATCAGATTGCCCTAATTCCAGCTACTGTCCCATTTACAGTTCTTTACAATATTCTGGTCTTCAGGATCATTTTACTGATTGTTAAATAAGAGTAAATGTATTGAGTAAAATTAGTGTGTAGATAATTCTTACAAACAAACATTTAGTCCTTAGTATTGGGATGAAATTCAGAGACCTACTATGGCTTGCAGATGTTGGTAAAATCCATGTACGTGGAAATACAGATGGCTCCAAATAAGACAAGGTGTGCAGCCCACTCGTGTCTTACAGCCTATGCTATTTTGACAGCTACTATTACTTTAACAAAGCGTATCTTTTATCAGAGAAGATTCTAGATAAACTGTTTAAATTATGAGTTTGTCTTACAGACAAACACAGTAACAAGAAACATATTTCAATTTCCAGGGTCACAGCAGGAATAACACGATGGGCTGCACTATGAAGTCTGTGGTCTCCAAGGCACAAAGCGACTCGGAACTTAAAAAACACAACCAAATGTTAACAATCTGTTATGAACTGACACAATCCAGCTAGCTTACCTTAAATATGCTAATTTTTACAGGATAAGCTGCAGCTTTACTATTCAAAATTTGTTTTAAAATCTCCAGCCTTTGTTTTAATTACCAAGAATATCTTAACAGTACAATGGAAATTGGATGCTTCCTGGCTTGGAAATTATTTACATTGACACTAGCGGATGAAGCAGTTTTAATTTGGAGGAGAAAAAAAAAAAACCTGCAAAAGATATACCTGCTTACTATGTTAAGTAATTACATGAGTTGGTCTTTTCTATTCACATCCCAATCTCTTTTTTTCTCATAACAGGATTACCATATAAATTCTTCCAAAATAAAGGATTATGCCCTATTTGCATTAGGATACTTTCTCTAAAGTGGGCTGTAAATGTATGCAAGACACATTTATATGACAACATGCATATAATTATAAAAGCCAATGGAAGACTATTGAAATACACCAGAAAGCGCCTTTGGCTGAAATACTCAGATGCCGGTTTTGGGTGCTTAAGTCTGAGGGAACGCATGAGCAACCTTCTGCCAAAATTCAACAAATCCAAACCAGAGATGTCTGAGGTTTCCGTGGCTGGCTTTCTTTACGCAGGGTTTCAATTCAAAACAAAAACAACAACAACAAAAATCAAATAGCAAAACATTGTTCCAGTGAAAACGCAGCTTCCCCAGCTTCTCCCCAGACCTGATGGCATTCTCAGCGCAGGCAGCCGCCGAGTGTCATCCCGCTCTCCAAGCAGCCCGAAATTTGACCGTGGTGTCCAGCAGCAGACGCCGGGGCAGCGCCCGGTCCTCTCCGCGACGCTCAGGCGGGAGCACCCCAGGGCGGCGGCAGCCCCCTCCCGGCGCGACGCGGCGGGGGAGCCCGCCCGGTGCAGTTTCCGAGGCTGTTCGCTGCCGGGCACCTCCCGCCTGGACCCCGCGGGCGGGCAGCTCC
>VXAA01001160.1:689077-701755 GCA_013399115.1 Anseranas semipalmata | reverse complement strand
GTGGGGAGGGCTCAATCCTCTCACCTTTCCTCCTGCAAGGGGACATACAGCAGGATGCACCCCCAGGGTACTGGCTACCCATCAATTTTTTATTTCTCTTGAGACTTGGTTTAAATTTACACCAAAGAAATATCAGGCACAAAGACATTAAATTTTTTCCTAGCATAGTTAGCTTTAAAAAAATTCTGGTAATTTGTTATCCCTTCCCCATCCTTGTCTAGAATCATTCAAGATGCTATGGAAAACCCAGTGAATGACACCTGGCCTATACCCATATTTCACATTTTTCTATGCTAATTATTTATATGATAGGATAACTGCCTGTCAGTGGAACTACTGACAACATTAAATGATGTATGGACAGGTATGCAGGATGTTTACATGTGCATAAGGTAAGGTGAATAAAGAGACTGGAGAAAATGTACTTTTTGTTGTAAGAATGAGCTCACTTCTCCACGTGAATAGCTCCACTGAAACCAGCAGGTTTATTTTCAACTAGAACAAAATTCCATCTTGAGCCAGTTTCAGTTTAGTTTAGGTAGTGAGAAGACATTTCAATTTTTAAATCCTGCAGAAGTCGTTGCTAGGTTCCCCTTTTTCTTCAAAGATATTTTTCAGAGAATTTTCTGCAGTTCAAATTTTTCATATATTTTTAACTAATTCAGTTTATCTTTGCACCTGCCCTCAGTGAGAACACATCGCTTTTTCTTACTCCTTTCATATTTAGATCTGAACTAGCTGAATGCAGTTTATGTGCACTGTTTTATGGGCTCAAATTTTGTGATGACTTTCCTATGAACAGTAACTAAACTCCGTTGGATTTGCTCAGGTGTGAAACTACCGCAGTGTAAAGGGAACTATATTTCTGATTACTTCTGGGATTAATAAAAAGTATATCTAGCTTTTTTGGGTAAAATTACTACCAGACAGTGAAAAAGAATAGACATATCCCAATCCATAGCCCAAGAGAAATTCAAAGAAGGGCTCTCATGTCCTTTCATGAGTGATAGCTCCTAGTAATATTTCGGTGGATTTGGGTTTTGATTTTTTGATTTTTTTCTTGTTTTCTCACAGATGCTCCCCAAAAGGTATGCTGTAACAGTTTTGTGCCAGCTCTTGCATGAAAGTTACCCTGGCATCTTCTTTACAGCTATTCCACTAAAATTTGAATCCTCTGGCTGTGACACATAGCTGCTCCATCCAAAACCTGTGAAAAAGGACTGTATTTAAGCAGGTCTTGAAAGAAAACAAGCATTGCTCCATTTAAATGCTGTCAACAAAAATATGCTAATGCACCACAGAAAAGCAAATCGGTCTCTAGCAAATCCACCACGAAGATGCTACCTACTGCTCCGGGTGGTTTCAGCAACTGAACAATCACACACAAGTAATTGCAGAATACTGGTAGCACCTTGGTGGCCAGTCCCTTGACACCCAAGTCATGCCTGTGGCTAAGAGCCACAAGGCACATGCCACATGTCAGAAGCTGAGGTGACAGGAAAGCTCTGGAATGGTTCACAGCCATGACACAAGCACTCTCGGCAGAACAAGACTGGCTTTGCTGCATCCTGGTGTGTGTCACTTGCAGCCATAGTTGCTGATTTGATTCTGCAGCCAGCGGTGATCTTGATTCTCCAACAAATCCTGTGTAAGAAAAGCTCTGCTAACAGTCCTCCTGTGGATACAGTCCCAGGACAGGACCTGTACTTGAGGTATGTGAGAGCTGCGCACCTCTGGAAGCTCAAGTCTGCGATGCCCAACAACATGCATTTCATACACACCACCAATCAGTCTCCATGCTGAAACAGCTTTTAATCATAACTGACTTTTAATGCTCAATAAGAAGTATTGCACAAAGAGTAGACATCCCAAGACCAGAAGAAAATAACTTTTCCCAAATTAATATTTAGGATTTTGTAAGTCTGTAGAGCTACAGCTGGAAGCTGTATATTACTGCAGCAAAAAATCCCTTCCTGCATTGTTACCTCACTAGAGAAAGATCTTGTTCCAAAGTGTTTCATCTCTTGCTGCTACCTGTTCCTCCAGATGATCAGCAAAGGTGAGATGATTTGTGTGGGACTGGAGATGTCACAGTACATGCACTATTTTCTGATGGCGTTCAAATATCCTGACAGTGTGAGCTCTAAAGAGCAGGCTCAAGATTAGGTAAGCACTTTCAGATCAGCAAGTTTCAGATCAGCAAAGGGCCACTGGTGGACCACATTTTTGTGTTCTGTACTGTTTCAAAATTATCTGAGGGAGAACAATGATGACTTGTTTCCCACAGACAGCATTTTATCATCCTTCTGTACAGCTTTGTGTTTGTGACATTTGTTTAGAAGCTTGGCACAAGGCAACAATATATATTTCCATGCCAATAAGACACCAGAACCCGTTGTTACAAAAGTATGGCAATATGCAAAGGTAAAACTTTCACAATGGGGAAGCTTAAATTATATGAGATGATGAAATAATTTTGCTTTAGATACAAACAAAGGTAATCGATTGAAAACAAAAGATGAAAATCTGAAGAGTACAGAAACTTCGCTTCAGCCCTGTCTGCTCCACATGGAAATAGCTTTTAATGAGTCTTCTAGATAGGGAAATCTCATAAATGCTCACAGTGCAGGCAAAGGATATGAACTGGTTCTTCTTCTTCCTTTCCCTTTTCTCGTTCCATTCTGCTGCTTACCATTTCTCAAAATCATTTTCCAAAATATGGCAATATCTGTAAATTAATGGTTTTTTAATGCATCTGCCTCGGTGCTGTGGCCAGCCTGTGTCAGACCAGTCACTGCTCAGACACCTGAGCTGGCAGATGGGGCTGGTACAATGGCTGGGGATTTTGGATATGTCCATGGTTCTGCCAAGCACTTCTGTGCTCAAGCTGGTGTCTGTAGGCAGAGAAAGAATGGATTTCAGGATGATTCAAGCAGTGTATTTCTGCCATTTGGCACAGATGGAAAGACTTCCAGAGCTTTTCTAATAGACATTAAACTTTCTTCTAAGCATATGTTACATAGAAAGATACAGGTTTACTTTAATATCTGCTCTGCCACAAAAAAAAGAAAAAAACTTTCATAATGATTCTAAAACATTCAAGTAAGGGATAATGAATGAAAGTACAGCATCTGAATGATTAATGAGGTGATTATCTAGCATTCAAGCAAGATTCCTCTGACTACCATTACCTAGTTTTAAACCATACAGGTGCCAGCACAGATCATTTGGCTTAGATTTTACCAGAATATTGGCTTTTCCAGGTTTGGCTCTGGCATTTTCTTCAGCTTTTTTTTTTTTTTTCACTGGATGTTAATCATGCTTATATTTAATATCACCTTTACATTCTAAGAAAGGTGACAGCTGCACTGTAATTTGATTTTATTTTTGACTTCAACTTGGAAGATATCTTACGGTGATAATTGAAAAGTCAGTCTGGCTTTTAAGAAACACGAAAGGGGTTGCAGCATTTCTGTTCCAAAAGGACCTTTCCACAGGAGGGATACAAAAAAAATTTTTTTTTTTTGAGCCTGATTTTAAGCCTGAAATTGTTGACTTGCCCATCGACAGTTTCTGTACCACGTTAACCATGTTACCAGTGAGAAAGAGACATGCTACCTGTGAACATTTATAGCTTTCTGTGAATAAATTTGCTTCCTTAACAGTTTCCCCCTTCTTGTATTCTTTTTCCCAGGACATCCAAGTGCTTGGCTTTACTTGCACAAACACTTGGAGAAAAGGAAATTCAGACTCTCACATTCCATTTGAAAACTGATTTTAAAAGTGTTATTCTTATGCTGGTACTTGCATGTCATCCAATCGGTGGACAAAATTATACTTGAAAATCTTTGAAATCTAAACTACTGTAAGATTAATAATGCGCCATCTAGCCTTTCAAATGGCACTTTTAGGGCATGCCGTTTTCCTACAGCATGAACCAGATCTTCAGCTGCTACAAACTGCCTTAGTCTCAGTCAACTAGTTTAAAATGCTGTACCCAGAGATGAGGCCGAGAAATTGCTCTCCTGGCATACTAGGCATAGGGTGTTCACTAATGACTGAATCAGTAATATAGTCACCAGAGGCAACATCATGGAAAACGTTCTTGGTACGCACCTGTGAACAGAGGGAGACAATATATAACAGAGCAGAGTTTCAAGACAGCAAATGAGTAATTAGACATTTTGTCTCTTATGTTTTGGATTAATAGCAGAATATTAGTGCTGTCAAGCTAAACTGTGATAATAAATTGATAATGGTAATTAATAACCATAATTTTCACTCTAAGCAAGCATATCATGTAGTACATTACCCAGTGCTTCCAAGCTATGAATTACAGTAGCAACAGACTGGTAATACCTCCTTGGTGTGCTGCCAGCCTTCAGTCTAAAGCTGTTTAAGAGCTTAAAAGAGAAAACAGCTGCACTATCATAACCCAGAAAGCCTTCCGTTACAACAACTCCCACGGTTAAGCCTTTTACACCCACAGCAATGGTGAAAAGAAATATTCTGCTCAGCTAGGTGGGCCTCCCCAAAAAAAATATAGGAAAGAATTTGGTAATATTTCTTTTCCCCAGTGCACTGGCACTCAGGGACAGCATCTGCTCCACATGAACAAGACATCCACAAGGAGCTCTGCTTACGTCCTTTGGCATGGCACTTCTGCCATTATCTGCATTCCTGCTCTTGCAGCAATTCATTTAAGTTTGTTGCATGGAACCTGCATGTGGGGCCTGTGACTGCATGCTCTTTTGTGTATGGCTGCCGGTGCCAACTTGCAGTCTTCTTCACAGCATTGGTGAAGGAGCTTGTAAAAAGAGAATCCTTTAGAAACCAAATTGTTAAAGTGGCATCAGCAAAAGACACATTTACCATCACATTCAGGCAAACGTTTCTCCAGCATAACATTCTTTCAAGGAGTTTTTAAAAGGTAATAGTGACTTCATGTGCTTTTGTTTCCTTCCCTACTTTTCATTTCCAGTTGTGTATTGTTAAGATCCTGTTTTGTCTTGAAACTTTAGCACCGGCCACTGGTATTCGCCACAGGCCAGTCTGGACACCTAAACTACTTTTTAATCCACTTTAACAGCATTTTACTCATAGGAAGACTCAAAAACAAAGGCAATTTTTATTGACAGAGCTGCAATAAAAGTTCTACACCACAGATGCATTTCAAGAACCTTTTAAGGTTAGATTTTAGTAGCTAGCTGGCTAGCTCTCAAGGGAAATAGAAATAACTGCCCAAATGACTTCATAAATTGTGCCTACACAAGGCACAAGCAAGCATAACAGAGCAACTATTACAGCAAACAATAGGATCTATTTGGGGCACAACAACGTACTTCAGGCTTCTTTCAAAAGTGGGCTAGATTTTCACTGTACTGCTGACAACTTACACTACTGAAGAAGCATAAAGTAGCTGTAAAGATGTTTGTAGTAGAAGCCATTTCCTTGAGGTAGGGTACATCTGTTGTGACAAAAAGTTGCCATGATGATCCTTATGCATCTTAGCACATCTGGGGCTTGTTCATGGATAAGGGAATATAGATAAAGCATAATGCACTTTGTGCTGTGCGGATATCTGACCCGAGACTGATAATTCAAATAAACCTTGATTTCATTTGAAGCACAGGTCACGCCACTCACTACTGTCACTTTTGCTTCCACATAACACACAATACATGCTTATCTGAATATGCATCACCTTTTGTTTTGTTTTTTAGAAGACAATTTTGCTTCTAAATAATCCCGTTTGTGAATTTAAGTCTGACTTTCAGAGACAAGCTACCTGGGCAGGCAAAAATTAGAACTGTAAATGTCTTGTTGAGCTTCAGTAGTCTTAATTTATAAAGCTGAAATGTGTAATTTCAGGGTGACAAAAGCTGAGTTCAACCAATGCCTCAAGTCATATCCTTCCAAATACACCCCCCCACACACACATTGCTACAACACACCTACTGCTCAGCAGTGCAGTCAGAAAGTCATTGTGGTAAAAACACTAATGAAAGATCAAAGGAATTTATATAGAAACATAATAAAAAAGAAACCTTGAAGATTGAAGCAGAACAGCACTACCAGGGAATTTTTTCGTGTAGTTTAATACCACTAGTGAGTACTGACACTCATATTTCTATATTACCTAGAAGAAACCATACATTTCCATTCAGGAAGTGCTCGTCATTGTCTCTTAGGCTCAGCTGTAGTATGATTTCAATGAAACCGGTGTTTTTCCTCACTAACATTACATTCTGGCTTAGACTAAAGGACTTTGGAGGCAAGAGACCCATCACTCTTGGCAAGGGATATCATGTATGGTAAGAAAGGAAAAACTCTTCATGGCATATCGCTCCAGAAAAAAGAATGTTTTACAAACTATGCTTGAAGCAAACACTTGGTAAACAGTGTATAATACACCAGTGTTCTCCCACTACTGCAGATCTTTAGGTAAAACCACACAATAAACACACCATTCTACAGTCAAGGTGGGTTTTTTGTTTGTTTGGAGGTGGGAAGGGCAGAAACATCCATCTTTTAGATACATGACATCTTTCATAATTATCTCTTGACATTTACTCTTCCTTGTAAAAGCCTTCATACCAGCTCACATCATGGAAAACCAGCTTCCAGCCTTCAGATTGTCAGCAGCTTGGTAAAAGGATTAAGGTCTGAATAAATTAAATGTCTGAACTTGCTCCAGTTTCAGGTGGTGTACTTTACTGTGATGCTAGAGAGAGTATTATCCATGTTACATTTTTCCTTGGAAAAATAAGCTATTCCTATTTTTTAATGAAATAAAATTAAACCTACCAAGTCAGTTTCATATAATTGCCATTTAGGTTTTCTGGAATTTTAACTGGGACCTTATGTCAGACTTTTTGTTCTAGCTTTTAAAATTGTATTGCAATGTGTGGTTTTGAAATTATCTACTCAAACCATCAGATATTTAATCTATTTTCAAGAAATCAGTCTTCCATTTACATCTTGTTTGTCAAATAATTACAGTTTTGGTTTCCTTTTTGAAAAGCTCTGCAACTACATTTTGTTAATGAAACCCTCACAACTAACATTTTGGAATGGGAGAACTCCTCACATTTCACAAAAAGAAAAATAAGAGATACCACCCCTGAGTTTTCTTGGTGATCTGTACCAGGTATTTCCTCCCACACACGGAGAATGGGGAGTTCATGCTCCAGTACCAGGTTTTACACTAACTGCCTTCTGCTGTCCTCACACTAGGCCTGCTGCTTCTTGAATAAAAACACGCACACACCATCCGATACAAATAGTCTGTTAACTTTTTAATAGCTGATCTCCTGCATCATTTTAGCTCCCCTTTTTATTCTTTAGCAACTCTTCTCATTTAAAATGGTGAAATAAATACCTTTCTTTCATAGCATGGTGGTCATCTCCACCACATTGTGAAAGACAACAAAGAAAGTCTCCAGGTGTATTTCTTGAGTTACAATGACCACTTCACTTTCCTAGAAACATTCAGATGATTTTCCTTCCAAAAATAAAGTCAATTTAAAAAAGGGAACTAATTTTTATTCTATAGCACTTGCATGGGTTTTTGACTTGTGTGTAGGTCTGTATGTTGCTACAACAATAAGGAATGTATTTTCTGCTTCTTTAAATCAACAGGAGAATGACCAGCTATAAGCACTATGCAAGAATTGGTCTTTTTTGGTATTCAAATGAAGTCTTCTGTTAAGTAGTAGTAGAAATCAATTTTCTGTGATTTCCCTCACTGTTAGAGGGCAGATGTTGATTTATTTCAAACCAGCTTAAATAATGGAAAAGGCAAACCTGAAGCTCAGCCTTTCACAAGACTTAAAATTTTGATCAGCTGATAGAAAAGCCTGCAGCAGTAGAGGTATTTTAGCAGATCCCATACCAAACTCAACAAGGAGCATTGTCAATGCATAGGTCAGTCCATTAATTGTAGAATGAAGGTAGGAAATAGTGGTCATGTGGTTTCTCTGAAAGGAGACAATAACTTTGACATACATTTGAAAAACAAACGAAAAAAATTCTTAAGTTTTCCTCTCCAAAAAAAGTAAAGAATAAGCATGGTAACCTTCACATGACTGAAAAGAAAGCATCCTCAAAGTAGAAGACATAAGAAAACATGAAATGGGTAGAATTTTAAATGAGAAAAAAAAAATCTGTGCTTAGAGAAATTAGCATGTAGTTATATAACCCTTATCAAAAGTACAACAAGCAGTCTGACTTGAGAACATAGGAGTCAAAGCAAGGAAGAAATATACAAGATGCAAAGAACAAAGCAATTCCTATGGAGCAATGGAACCACTACCAAGAACCTGAACCACAAAGATTTCCTGAACTCCGCTGTGAAAAACACAGCACTGGAGAACACCAGATGAATGACTCAGACCAGCTTGCAAAAAGACCTGCAGGGAACGAGACACAGGGAAGATGGTAGACATGTGGAACATTTCTGTTAAAGCAAATGAACTGTGGACAACACTGTATTCTGTGACAATTCTGAAATGTCCTGCAACAGCCTGGCCACCAAGAGGGCATTCATCAGCAGCATGATCTCTTAACTGAAAAATGGGCATATAGGTTATTTTAAACACATTCTGCAGCATAAGAAATCAACTTGCAAATCTTCTGATTTCTGATCAATACCACACATTTTCTTTTAACTTTCCTATCATTTTGCAAAAATCAGTCTTCTTAATGAAAGGTTGGGTAGAACCTATTGTAACTTTATTGGTGAGGAAGGAAAGAACAAGCACACAAACAGGCAGAGGCATCACTCTGACCCTGGAGAAATTCTTAAATAGAGCTTGAAGAGACTTAAAAAGGAAAAGAAAATTTGAGCAAGGAAATTCTTGTTTCACTTTGTTCCTTCTGTGCTCTGTGCTTTCCTGTCTGGAAACAGGACACAAACCCCAGAATTTCAGCTATCTGCAGGTCAAAGGTGCTAATAATATATTAACCCCTAAATAATCTTGCAAGACTTTTCAGCAGTCATGTTTATTCACCAGCTTGTGAAAGAAGGATGAAGGTGATAAAAATGCTTCATGACTTTGCCTTGAAGTTCTCTAGCTCAGAGCAGGGGCCTTTTAGTTGTCTTCATTCAGAAGATCCTCCCAGCACAACTGGACATGAAGCATTGGAAGCATCCACCAGTAAAGACAGCATACCCTTTAGGGCCTGAACTTTTGAGGTGCCCAGCAGAGATGAATGGGAGTGCTGGGTACCTTGCAGGGTAGGCCTAAATTGCCTTTCCATTGGGAGATATTTTGCTCTTCTTCACGAAGAAATTGAGAACTCTGTCTCTTCATGGCTCGTCAGCCACCATTTCTTGTCTTTTATACCACACACAGCTTGGCTTGTCCTGAACAAAACCAGGTAATTAAGGTCAGTCCATCTCCCTGTAAACAATGCTTATTACCACATTAAATATGATTTTATTCTCTTGAGCCAGTAGTCTGAGCTACCAGTTTTCATACTTCTTACAAGTAGATTAAACACAGCTATGTTCATATTGTATATTTAGACCAATGTAGGTTTATGAATCATCTTAATTCTTTATACCACCCACTTCTCTGACAAGGAGCTTATAATGACAGGACTGGAGACTGTGGCTACTTACCACTTGTAAAGGAAGGTTATTCTTGCAAGCAGTTATTGCTGCAGTCTTATAGGCTACAGTAAGAGGAATAAGTATTATTCTTCACAGTTACTGGTTACAAATGGTTAAATCAATTGAATTTTGGAAGATCATATCTCTGAAGTCAAAACCCTTACCCAGCTTCTTGTACAGTATCTTCTATGTGGGTGCAGTGGCCTATAAACGGAATGTAGTCTTTTTGGTTCATAGTTAAAAATAAACAGGATAATTCATTCACTGGCAAAAGTATGACTAAAGTTATGGTCCGAGCTTCTGAAATGGAAAGATGCATAAGGAGACAGCTTTACGCAGTGGTTGAATGTCTACTATTGCTATATTTGCCCTCTCAGTTCTTTTCTTCTTTAGGCTAATAACCCCATTGCTTAAAATATTTCTTCATAAGTCATATTTTTTAGGTCTGTAATATTCTCATTGCTCTTCTGCAGACTCAGTCCAGCTGATCCTTATCTTTCTTGAAGATCAGTGCTTAAAACTGGATACAATGCCCTAGCCAAAGCCTGGCTTCAAGCGTCTTATAAGTGACACCCTTCATTACATTTTCCTCTTGTGCAGTTGCACAAGAAATCTTGTTTGCAGCCTGTGATTCACTGTAGCCTTACACGCGTTTCTGCAGAAGTCTTTAGTCAGCATCCCTCATCCTGGAGTTGTGCGGGTGTTTCAGACCTGTATCCTATACTTCTCTGCATTGAGCTGAATCCCCCAGTTTAGACTTCCTGGGAGCTTTCATGTTAACTTTAATTCAGATTCTAACCCAAGTCCAAACTGCAGTCTAACCTGGCACATTTGTAATTCCTGCCAGTTTATTCTCCTTGCAGGAGTTGCACAGTAAGCACACTATTTACTTTGATGGACGGGGCCATTATCTCCCAAGAGGTTAGTTTCAGGCTCTCTGCAGATGCAAGGCGAGTATCTCTGCCATGGTGTACACTGATCATGTGAGGGGGGAAAAGGAAGTTCAAAGTCAAGCCATAGCAGCAACACAGATTATAGATATTTATTTCTTTAACTGCAAACACAGAGCAAAATGATATGGAGACTTCGGTAAGAATGACTGATTTTTTTGGTTACATATCCTCATCAAAACCAAGAGATGAAATTGTAGCATACACAGGAGATTAATATAGAAGTAATGAGTATCAAGGACTAACATCTGCTTTACTGCAAAAGATGAGTCATAATCATGGAGGGAAGTGTGTGTAAATATACGTACCAGAAGAACATTAGGGAGGATAAAGTTATTACATGGGAAATCTAGGCAATTTTTCATTCCATTTCATTTTATTTCCTCGATTTCTGATCAGTAATAACTTGTATGAGATTTAAAGTAAGCTGTCCAAAACAAAATGAAACAGTAAAACATTCATTAAAACACAGTAGTATTTCCCTCCAAATGTGATAAGCTTAAGATAACCTGCCTTAAAAGTGATTTCAAGCATTCGAAAACTCCATTTCACATTGCACAAATGATAGTAAGAACGCAGAAAATGGACAAGGAGCTCAGTGTAACAGTATATAACAATTACAGGTGGTCAGACCTTAATCTGAATGCAACACCAATGTTTGGTGGACTAATAAGCTAAGGCACATGATGTGCCTTATGCTCACTGGAGCCACAGAAGGTCTTAAAAAGTCACAATGCACTTCATTATGATGCCTCATGGTACCCACGTCCCCAGGTTAGATGCCAAGATTCCTGCCGCAGCCCATGGGAAGTCCTCAGCACCCATGAAAGGGATTTGCACGATCCAGCATGCCGAGTGGAGAGCCATGCACAGCTAAGTCAGCTGAGGCTGGTCCTTCAGAGGTGGTTATGTACGTAACTTCAGGACAGGAGATACCAGCTGCTACTTCAGATTCTTGGTCATAAACCCTCTCCTATGGATTGTTGCTCAGGCCATTTTATTTCCTTCTCATGACCCTCTCCCTCTGCCATTTCCCAGTCCCAAAACAACTAAATAGGTAGCGTAACGTCCCCATGCTTTAAGTATTAAATGCAGATGGGAAATGGGAGATCTGAAAACCCACTCCCCTTCCCTGAGCTGGAGAAAGGACTCTGCATCCCCCATCTCCTGCAGTTGTTCTCAGTCTCTGCAGGAAACCTTTCCTTTTCAGGACTTGGAGACAGAAAGATAAATGAGTCAGTATCACTCTCCCTCTGCCCCCACTGAATCCCACTGAATAGCAGTGGCTCAAAACAGGACAGGTCCATCAGGAAAGATTGGAGGGGTACCAATACCGCCCTGAAAACCCAGGGGTAACTAAGGCACTCTTTTGGGATGTTTTTGCCACAGTTGCTGCTCCAAACTTGTTTGCTGATCCAGCTGCGAGAGCTGGTGCCTTGCGGAGACATGGGCAGCAACAGGTGGCTGAAGGAAGGCAGGGAGGGAGCCACCCTTCGCATAACCTAAAATGCTGGTTAAACCACACCTGCAGCCACATGAAGATTTCGAAGAGAAATGTGTGTGAAAGCCGATGTCTGAATGCCGGCGTGCAGGTGACTCTGCACCTAAGCACTCTATCTGTGGCTGCAGCCGCAGATGTCTCTCCGACGGACACCTACTGTAAACACAGGGGATCTTTAAAGAAGTCACTGCAAAGGAGTGATGACAGGAATAAAGCCTAAAACAGGCGTCCCTCTCCCAGCCATTCTTCACTACAGCACCGTTTACCCCCTCGTACGAAGAAAGCTACGTTCTAGCTTTTTGCTCCGCCAACAACTGTTGCCGGCGCCCTGGTGCACGCAGAAGCCGNACCGCGCCCGCGGCTCCGCCTGCTGCGGGGTAAGGGCGGCTCGGCTGCCGCGCTGCGCGCCGCCGCAGCAACGCGAATGGGCGGCATGAGGTACGCGCACCCCCTGGGTGTGTGGTGTCTGCAGGTCAGTCACGATCCTTCCGAGGGCTCGTGGAGGTGCAGGGGGCGGCCCGCAGCTCTCTTGCAAGTGCCTTGGGCAAGGAGCATCCCCGGCGTGCGGTGCTGAGCGGGGACGCGCTCTTCCGCTGATCCGCTGCTGCCGA
>VXAA01001160.1:647982-687507 GCA_013399115.1 Anseranas semipalmata | reverse complement strand
CGGCCGCCCTCGTAGCCTTTCCCTGCCTCCCCGATCCGCGCCGGCCTCCCTCGCCTCTGCCCATTTCCCGTTTTTTCCTCCCCCAATAAAGTGCGAACTATTTTATATCACCCTCGAAGCTCGCGTAACTCTTTTCTCCCCGACGCCCTGCGGTGCCAGCAGCGCCGACACTGCGGAACTAGTGGCATCCGCCAGCTGAGTGCTGGAAGAGATGCGGGCAGCTAGGGACAGTCCCTGCGGCTCGGTACATTCACGTTTTTCAAAGGAAAGCCGCCAAGAAACAGCTAGTCCATCCCCACAAATCAATTTCTGTAACAGGTTAAAGTTGCACTGAAACTGCCCGACCAGAAAACTAGACATTTATGCCAAAATAAAGCACAAAGACTTCACTAAGTAGTTCTAGAAAAGCATCCTTGCTTACACAAATTTCACAAGCTAAACAATCTAGTCTAATCCTGTTTCCACAGAGCAGATAAAAATCAAATGTGAACATGAACAGTCAGGTGAGAAAACAGCTGTGAAGAGATTGAGAAGCTCACACAAACTGTTTTGGAAATTAATGGTATTTTACCTAGCTAATGAGCTATGGCCAAAGCAACATTCCCATTTAGAGGGAAACACTGTTCTCACATTGCTTCTGGATTATATGGTCTTCTGAAATAGGGATTGCAAGGTTTTGGATTTAGAAGCAGGCTTGGCCTTTAGAGGACCACAGGTCTGAGCACAGCCCCAGGCCCTCCCACAGCACCTGTGCGGGCAGGCTCACCTCTGTGCACATCTCTGCAGGGGAGGCTGCCCACAGGAGGTTTTTCAGCCCTCTGAATACAATTTGGAAGAGAAATCTGAGTTAAAGGGCTTTGCATAATTTCCTCATCATTTCTTTGGTCTCAGAATAAAAGACTATCAAGAGAAATACACTGAACACACTTTGAATTCAAATGTCTGAAAACTAAAAATACCCACATCCCCATGATAGAGACCTATATTCCTGTAATTTACTCATGAAACATTATCCACTCATTGCAAAACTAACAACTGCTTTCTAGTGATTAAAACAACTTGGTAGGAACAGAGCAATATTCTAGCTCCAGCCACACCATCCAGCTGCTGCATAAATCTCACAGCTGCAAAGACTACCTGCCTGCTCACATCACCTTCTGGGAATAAAAGGCACAAGCATGAACCATGCCAGCCAGGATCTTGCTGGAACATAGCAAGACTTTTCAATTGACCCTATTTTCCTGCATCCAGCAATAGTAAGTGAAAAACAGTGAGAGGTTGATTTTCTAATTGTCTTCCATCAGACACATCCTTGCACCACACAAGCATCGGTTTTTGAAGCAGGCAAGTTACTTTACAAAAGAGGAAGAGGGGTTTGATATTAAACATTTTATCCACTTACTGAAGCAGAAGTCTGTGGTACATTTTGGTAGAGAAAGCTCAGGTTTTCCCCAGTCCTGATTTCTTTCATTTAGATACCTCCCACTCAGATTCTACAAGAAAAGCAATGGCAATTTCTACAGCATGTACCCACCTGAGATTAACAACTTCTCTGCCCTGTTGCCCTGTGCAACTCTGCAGGAAGCGGGACCGGTGTTGGGGTAAGTGTGGGAAGGATCTAGCCCCTGCTCTCACAAAAAGCTCCTTCTGACTCTTGTGCAGAAGCTGGAACAATACCTGTCTGCAGAGGTTTGATTAAAGGTTACCTCTGAGGAACAATTAAATTAATGCATCTCTAAACTACCCCTGCAACCACTCAGAGGGCTGCTTCTCATACGTTACTCCTGAACCAGAACACTTCAGTGCATCAGCAGACCAAGCACACAGGAGCAATATCCCAACAGCAGCAGAACATCCCTCATGGTCTGCTCACACAAGACAGGACCAGTGATTAAACATCACAGCTGATTAAGGACCAGTGATTAAACATTAAACAGGTACAGGGAAACAAACAAGCTGTGGATGAAGCAGACTGTGGTGTCAAAAATAAAACCCAGTCCCCCTCAACATTCAAAGGAGCAGTCACATCAGGAAGCACCTTTCAACCTGTAGTATCATGTAGGATGGCAGTTGGATTAGAAGAGGAAGCCAGCAATATTTTTTACAAGTCTAGTGGTCACTGTGGGACCAGCTCTCTGCCTCAGGAAAACACACCTCTGTCAAAACTCTAGCATTACAGATGAACGAGTGTTTAGGCATGTAATATATATTTGTGTGGCAGCATTATTTACCACACTGGATTATAAAGTTTTACCTTTTCATACCAGGGGAATGATGACAACATGTTGCAAAACTTTGACATTCACAGCTAAGCTGATGGCAAGTTTGTTAGGACAAAACGTTATTCCACCTCACAGGTGAGCACAACAGTCTACAGACATGATGCTATGAGCTAAAACAGAATTGTAACAATTTTAAATGGAACTTAACCCTGACAAGAGAAACAGATTGACTTCCAGCCTTTGCAACTCAGGTGCTCAAAAACTGGGAAGATAACAAGTAGCGCTTTCCTTGATGTAAATTCATAACATAAATGTTCAATTAGACTCGAGACATTTAATATTAGTTTTGAAATTATAAAGTCTATACTACAGCATGTTCAAGAAGGGTTATGCGATGAGAGCTACTTAGCACTTGTCCTAAACATGGCCGCTTTGGATCTTGTGTTTGGATAACATCTAAACACACCCAATCTACAACTCAGTGTGCTTGAAGAAAGCCACATGGAAAGTGTAAAAGCAAGAAAAGGACCAAAACAGAACTCCTGCTTATGTAGTTCTGCAAGCACTTGTGCCTCAGCAGTCTGTCCTTTAGCCCTTCTTTTGCACCATTAATCTCCATGTTTAATAGAGAAGCAGTATTGGTGTTGAATCCCTAGCTTACAGCCCCCAGACCTGCTTCCCATACCCAGTGCCACAGATGCACCTGAGTACAGTCTCAGTGCAGGTGAGCACTTGGTAGGAGGGCAGCCACAAGCATGCCCTGCTCTGCAAACCAGCCCTCCTCAGCTGCCCCCAGACTGTCCCCCCAGACACATTTAGGCACCTGTGGTCATACACAGCCTAAAGTGCCTGCCCATAACTGGGATGACTTGCAGACTATGTGGTTTTACGGATGTCTGTGAGGAGGCCACAAAGAAGCAATAAGGATCTGCCCAGCAGCCCTCACAAGAGGATCAGGCAGTTGTAGGCAGCTCTTACTGCCAAGGCATTTTCCTTTACAGCAAGCAGCTTGGATACTCCTCAGCAGCAAGGTTGATTGTCAATGCATGACTTGCACAAAGTTGTGTGATTTTTAAGTTACAGCTCACTTTTCTTTCACGGATAATATACAAACAACCATATAACAGGCTGCTGGCCATAGCATTGCATGGTATCTTGCAATAATACACAGCTTTGTTTTACTTCCATGCCATTGGTACAGCAGTTTTGTGCAGTGCCTTTAGAGCTTGCATTTCATACTATCAGATGTAAAGGTGGAATACCATAGCAACTGATCTGCTTATCCACATCACACTACACTTACAAAAACCCAGCTAGGAATTCTGAACAAATACATTGTTTTACCCTAGAGGGAGGACAACGAAGAGGATCACTCACTCAGTGTTTCACCACATTATTCCCCCTGCTCTGCAAAAGAGCACAAAGTCTTTCCTACAGCATCACCAGATAATGAAATTATAACAACCCAAGAGATTGCGTTCATTGCATCTACTGTGGTTAATACCAATGCCTAGAGCTGAATGACAACAAATACTGAGTTTTTGTACTTTGGGTATTGCAGATGCCAAAGGCTGGAAAAACAGTCAGATCCTAATATTTATTTTTAAGAGGTTAAAATCATGGCTTTTTCCTTCCTAACTCAATATTTTCATCCTTTCCCATGGTTAGGTGACAGCTGACACCAGCAGTTAAGCCAACCAAACACAAGGAGTTGTAGCCAAGACCTCAATCTCCAACAGACCATTCCTTTCCAGCCCTATGACAGCTCTGCCACAACACATGCCTGTCACCCCCCCAGATCTAACTCAGACACTCCAGGTCTCCACTCCACAGCCAGCCTTACCTCTGCTTCCCCACTGCAGCTGCGGTTGTCCTTCACCACTCCTCTGATTCCTGGCTTAGATGGCTCCTGTCTTCTCATCCTTCCCTCTTCAGCACTCCCTAGCCACCCAGTGCCTGCAGCAAGAAGGGCAAGCCTGACCAGACTGCCAGGAGCAAGCCCTGGCAACCTGCCCCACAGGCTTTATAAGCGCTCCCATCCCAGAGGCAGGTGGTTCCAGGCATCGTTAACGAGAGGGCACCTTCCCCACATGCCGCTGCAGGTTGTGTTATCATCACAAGGGTGCTACCAGCTAAATCTATCAGGATAATAGATGTCTTTCAAGGAAAAGCATGAGCTATCTTTAAAAATAAAGAATCATTTGAGTTTTTAGCTTCTGGATTTTGAATTCTGGGGGCTCTAACTTTTTGCGAGTTTTCAGGGATAAAAAAAAAAATCAGCTTGTTCCATATTGTACACAATCAAAATTGTTTTCTTTCCTTTGGTTGCTCAGTAGAGATGGCAACCAGTTTGAATTCACAGTTTATCATGCATTCATGAGACCGTACAAACAAATATCTCAGTGTCTAGAGTTTCCAACAGGATTTCAAGAGCTGGCAATACTGCTTCTTGATTTTCCTTTGGAGAAAAATCAGTGATGAGGAATCTGAGCATATTTTTAGTGCAGCTGGCTTTACTTATGATTTTTACACATAGAAAACCCTTCAGCTTATTAAATAGCAAACTAATAATCTCTCTTTCACCACTTTCTGATTTTGAAGGGACAATTACAAGATGTAACACTAATTTGTGAGTTTAAATCAGACAGTAAGATGTCTTGCTGTTTGCAACAATCCCTCCTATAGAGTGACATCACAAGATTAGGAAATTAAATAAATCTTTCTTCAGTAACTGAGCAGAGCTGAACTATGAACCGGAATCTGCAAATGTTCTGCATAGTGATGATATTCACAGCAACAGCTGCTTTAGGGCTCATCATGGCTATGGATTGCTTTAAAGCATTTCCATCTCTGTAAGTCAGTTTGACACCTGTGAGTTAAGTCTGGTCTGAGGGGGGAGAAGTCCAACATCCACGAAATTAAAGGCAGCAAATGTGCTCTGCCCTATCTGGACAATGGTAGCTCTTGTTTGAAGGACTATCCATCCATCTATTATTGGTTTATAAAGGGAAACTAAACTAAGCCAATATATGGCAATATACTGCAATATGTAGTGTACATATTGCAAATTTAAGGTGCTACAGTGTCCTTAATGTTACAGAGCTGTTACAGGCGTATTTAAATACTTACAGTTTTGACCTGACGGGCACTGGCTTCTGTGTGTCCCCAGTGTATCAGTTACTGAAGTTTGGCACTCAGGCCCTCTTGCCCACATCTACCTTGCCAACACTGCCTCTGCAAGTTACTTTCGTTGTCCTCTTCTCATCTGTCACATACTCAGGACCTGCAGAAACTGTCCAGAGCTTTGTTCTGACTCCTGCCCACTTCTTCCCAACCCATTTCAAAGACGTCAAGCTGGACGAGGAGTGCTGACAGGCCGTGGGGTTGTGGTGCCCCAGTACGGGCAGGCACTGGGTGGCTGCCACCACCAGCAGCATGGTGCTGCGGGAAGCAGTCTTCGGAGGTCGCTTGGGAAAACCCCCTTGAAATGGCTGAGCCGCACAGCGCTTCACCCAAAAGCTTCAGTGGCCATGAAAGCTCAGACAAAGCCAGGGGCTGCCGGCGGCCGTTGCCTGGAGACGTGGCTCCAGACAGCGGCCAGCCCTGAGGCAGCTGCTCCCATGAAGGCCCTGGGGTTGCAGGCCCCAAACTTCAGTCAGCTTGCTCCTTTGTCCCGGCGCGCAGCTACCACAGCCGGAATTAACCTTTCCCTGTTTCTGTGCTGGGCACTTCGTTGTGGAAAATGCCTGATTTTAGGAACAAAGCAGGAGGATGGAGCAGGGAGGTGTACCTGAGGAACAAGATACCATTGTTTACATGTGTGACCATGCAAAAGTGTACTTTGTGGCTAGTGCCTCAGGAGCCCTGCAGCCCAGGGAGGGCTGACGCTGGAGGGAAGAGGATGCCTGGAAAAAAACACGTTGAATTCACACTGTGGCTCTCACCAGTCAGTGGTGTTGCAGGCCACTGCCACGCCGCTCAGCACGCACATTTTGACTTAAAATATGCTCATGCAACTCAGTAAGGCCACAAAGGCCCTTACTGCAGTGTAGCTTAACGCTGTGTGCTGCAGTGTGCTCCGTCCCACCGGGCCTGGCACCCCGAGTCTGGCGGGCAGGTGGGTGCAGCGGGGCCAGGCCCAGCCTTCGGCACCCCTTCAGCACCGCCTGCAGCCTCCAGCGCTGGAGGCCCTGATGAACCGGTGTGGAGACGTGTCCGCCTTCTTGTTCCAGACCCTGGTAAAGCCAGGCCTCAGCTAGGCTGCAGAAGTCTTAGTTATTGAGGTTATTTGTGAGAAATCGGATTTTGGAAAAGGGGATGAGGCCAGTGTTTTGGGGTAAGGTGACACATCTGATTATTTGGCATTGATGTTTTCTACCTGGGTTTAAGACCAACCTGTTCTGGGCAGATCCTACAGAAGGATGCTATGTTTTTGGAGACTTGTGGTGCAATTCAAAAGCAACCATTAACAAATAAGAATAAGGCAGAGGAACAAAAAAGCAACTGTTCAAGTGAGAGCAAGCTGGATAAAGGAACCTTAAATCTTTTGGAATTTCGCTTTAAATGACTCCAGCGTATTCTAGGCTCTCCTTTGTGCTGTGAGCCCTCTTCCGAAATCCACTGTAAAACAAAGCAATACAAGAGGCAAGTGAATGGCAGGCTTTGTGGTTTTGCCAAACACCAAACCTTTTCCTTTGTAATAATTTGGATTGTTAAGAATTCTGAGCTCAGTTCATAAACACGGTTACATGAAAAAGGCTTTTAACCATACAGTATTACAGAGCTTAGATGAACTCTCCCAGCCCTCACACTCTTTCCTTAAGTGGGAGGGATCTGTTAAGTACAATCATGTATAAAATATCTACAGCTTTAGAAACAATTCCGAGTGTTAGGGCTTAACCTCGCTTGGTATGTGCCATGCTTTGTGCAATGCTTACAGTCTGTGTTGGCCGCTGTGAAGGCAAATATTTTGCCCAGTTTATTTCAAGCATTCAGAAGGTTAATGATGCATGTTTCCCCGAGGGGGGCGAGGGCGTGAGAGTGGTGGCAAGCGGCAGCCTCAACGCAGCCCACATTCCCGCTGTGAATAGTGGTGCAGCCTGACCGCCGTGGTGTGATTTCCCTCGTCAGCTCTAGCCTTCCCACGGGAGAGCCCCCCTGTGCCTCCCCTGGCTCCCACACAGCCCAGCCGCAGGGACAAGCACTGAGAGCTGGTCCGTGTGGTCTCAGAGCACCAGCGCAACGCACAATTGCTTCTTTGACAGCAAAAATATGACATATGTATGTGTTTCAGAGCTCTGTCCTTGCTGGTGGCCTTTGCCCTCCAGATGGGTGCACGTGTTTCATGACTCCTTGCTGCGAGTGTGTGCGTGCTGGGAAGAGGGCTCTGCTGCTTGCTGGGTTGGAACAAGAGGTGCACAGGACCATTGGCATGCAAGTGGCTGTCTTACAATTTGCTCTAGGAAACCTGATAAAAATAAGTGTATAAAGCTATTGAATATATACAGCTAGCCTGTTCGGTTTTGTCTTGTGTCACACAGAAGTGTTTCGTTATAAACGAACCACAATCAATAGTTCTAACTTTTTATTTCCATTTTACATTCACCATGGAGCTATTTGATCAGGTGGAGAAGTTTTATGTTCATCTCCCAGAGGAAATGTTGGAATAATTATTGCTTATAAAGTAAGGCTTTTTAGGATTAATTCAGACTTTAATATGACATTATTTTCTATTTAAACTGTCATAAAATGAGAAAATGTTTGATGAAAGGATCACAGTGAACACAGAATTACATCATTTCTTATTACATGTTCACAAAGTACTGAAGATAAAATAACTATTTATCAAAGGGAATACAGTATCTCTTTAACAAAGAAAATAGAACAGATTGTTTTCAATAGAAGAGATCCAAATCCTAAAATGTAAAATTGATCTACTTCAGCACACATAATGAATTGAATAAAAACAAAAAAGTCGTAAAGGATCTTTTTCTGTAAATCATATCCAGAGACACTTTTTAGCCTGAGCAGACCTACTGGATTCAGCAGATTTTGTTGCATGAGTAAGTGAAGGTCTCAGGTCCCAAAACATCTATAGGGTTTGAATTGTTGGTTGAGAAAGAGCAAAAAAATCCATCAGTAATTTCTTTTTTTTAGATTGCACTTGGAACTAGAAAATACATGAGACATCATCCTCTGAGGTAGTTTAGTGAAAAGCAGAGGAAGAAAACCTAGTGGCTGACTTTTTTAAAGCTGTGCTTCTTTTCAACTAAAAAAGTACTGTTTGCTTCCCAAAGTCACCAGCCTTAGCAGCAGCATGATTTGCACTAACAGGAATGAATACAGCCTCAACTCCTTGTATTTTCATCTTCTTTTTTAATTTTAAGAGCAAAACCTTTCAAAATTATGAATAAATTTATCACTAGTACCCTTTTGATGGGAAAAGGGTAACAAGACAGCCACACAAGAAAGTATTATTTCATGTAGTAGAGACAAGATGTTGAGGATTTCGAGCTGATCTTTTGTCTCTGCTCAAAGACAAATGGTATAAAATTTATATGCATGCTTCTGTCCTGGCAGCAAAGGGCTTTGACACGACTCTCACTGAGAGCTAATGGCTCTTTGGGATTCTGCTCTCTAAAGTACCCCGGCATGAAATGGTCTCTTGCGATTCATCTCCTGTTAATAGCAGCTCCAAGACTACAGTCCCTCTCTCTCTCTAAGTTCTTTTATCCCCAGCTGAAGCTGCCTGTGTTTTAATTGGATCCGAGACCATGTAGTGTGGACGCTTTCTCCCCTCAGCTCTATTCTCTCGCAGCCCTCAGCAGACGTTCAGGCAGACTGAAGGCCCTATTGAGAGCAGGGCCTGATATCATCCCACCCAGCGAGGGGCCAATGAGCGTGCTCCCGCGGCCCGGCACAGCCGGAGATGTACATATCAACGGCATTTTAATAGCTTCTGGGAGCTTTTGAAATTTTTATTAGTCCATGGTAAATAGCAGAGGCAATGTTGACGGTTTGTTGCAATGGACTCATATCAGCCAAGAGCTTGACGGTGCCATAGCCATGTAGCAGAACAGTACCAGGAAACAAAAAAAGACTTTGGTTTAAGAAGTTACTGTAGATCTAAGGGAGATAAAGGCTCCTGTTTTCATCTCTGGGAGACAAGGCAGCTCCAGGGCCAAGGCCAGCTGTGTGCAGGACGTAGCTGTGGGGACAACACACCACTGGGCCACCAAGAGGCACTTTCTGCCAGCACCGGGCTGGCAAGGATAGCCCAAATTGCCTGGTGCTGGCAGCTTTCCTGGGCTGCTTCCAGCAAGACATGAGCCCCTTGCCCATGCCATGCTAACCATTCCTTCTTTTAACACACCCATACAGCAAATGTGTCTTAGGAACAAAATAATGTCACAAAACTAGGAGTACACAGCCAATGCCACTAGAATATCATCCGTCAGAGGTTGCTCTGCCTTCTGTGTGGGTCTTCACCTGCCATGCTTGTGCAGAAGTTTTGCGGCCTTCATGCGCTTTGCTGCCCAAGGAAATGAGACTCCAATGTTCGTGTACCACAACTGGATGGCATGGTGGGAGTCTCAGAGATGCCAAATCCCTTCAAGTTACTTAAGCCGAGATGCTAGAGCAGAGTAAACTTGTTGGAAATTCGGAACTAAGGGTAGTGAAAATACTTCTGTCCTGCATCACTCACAGCAAAAGTAACTGACTCTAGAGAGAGGATACCATCTGACTTTAAATCAGAATGGAAGTGAGTGTAAAAAAGAGCAGGGAGATCAGAAGATAATGCTGGAAAAAGTCATTATTTCCTGAAGATGAATAGCTAATTTATTTTTTATTATTATATATTCCAGGTAAGGACTAAGTACGTATAAGCTCTATTTGTAAATTTTAAGTAGTGATTTGTTGGATACAACAAATTGTTGGATCTCTTTTCGGCGCAGTTTGGAAATCCCTTTCACCGCATACGTGCGCAGCTGACCCGGTTATCTCGCACGGGCAAACCAAGGCTGGGGAACATTGCTTACGCCAGCAGCTTGGTCGGCAGAAGCTGCCCTTGCAGCTGAAGGAGGCAGCCTTGTCCTTCTCCTGTCTTTTTCTCTATTCCCTATTTTTTTTATGTCAGTGCAAGTGTTTATGCAGCCTCATTACAAACAAGATCAGGGATCCAATCCAGGTTAAAGCATTCTGGGGCAGGGCAGGTTTCAGCTGGATCAGATTCCCCCCAACGGTCACAGCAGCGGCAGGGAGGTGATCACACAGGAGCTGAGTGAGTGTTCAAAGCCAGGCAAGCATGGCTTTCAGCAACGGGACTGGTGAAGTCTCACTGAAAATGGCTGTAAGTCAATGAGCATAAGCTGCTCATTTCTTGCAACTGAATGCAATTAGGAGTCCACAAAGGTCCATTCATTCATCTTTCCCTAAACCTAGTCTTAGGAAACTAGCTAACTGCAGCGTATCCCTGAGCAGCAAATTCTACAGCAGAGTTAAGCTGACCCAACATACCTTCCAAACTCCCCATGCACATTCTCTAGTGGGTGTAGAAGATGCCAGGCTGTCCCCAGCAGCAGCACAGAAATGCTGATGCCACAGTTGTCAGAGAAACTGGATTTGGATTGTGTCAGTCGGTGGTGAACAGACACACTCCCTGGAAGACAAAAAGAGAGCAGCAGCAGGCCTGAAACTGGAAAGGTTTACTGAAGTTAAGTTGTGCTTGGGATCTACATGGTGAAAGATTTGTTATTATTGCTCATCATTTGTGGTGTAGCAGCACCTGAAGGGCCCACCAAGGATTAATTATATACATCTGGGTAGAGACAGTCCTTAATCAATAAAAATTTGCAAACCAAGAAGAAAACGTGTGAAGAATGCAAGTACAAAACATTTAATTTTGAGTCAGTTTTAAGGTGTCCCAAGGGATTCCCTCTGTGAGCTAGAGATTGAACTCAGCTCCTCAGAGACAGGCTCAGACTTGATCTCAAGATTTCCCTCTCTTTAGGGTGGCTCATGATCAGGAAGAAAAAGACTGTTTGGAGCTGAAGAGAGATTCCTAGAAAACAAAGTGGGATTGCTACTTTTAATGTCTGCATAAGGATTTTTTTTTTTTTCGGTCAAGAAAATTCACAATGTGCTATAGTGAAAAGTGTCAAATGCTGTCATTATAGGCAGGCAAGTGAAAAAGCTCAACTCATCCTGTTGGTGTTCTGTTACTGAAGGGATTACTGACTGCACCCAGGCAAGTAATACATACTGCTTCGTGAAACGCCAGAGCTACGTTAACAGGCAGAACATAGCTACACTGCTGTGTAATGGCAAGATGAAAATAATTGTGCATTAAATTATACATGGTGATATGCCTTCTACTCTTTTATTTAATATCTGCAGTTAACTCTGGCAGATGCTTGTGAAGGCTGTTACTGAGCACCTTGCAGAAGCTTTGATAGTTTGGTGGAGCAAGGCACCAAGTTTTGGAGCATTCACACGCTCTCCTGCTGCAGCAAAGGGGCACAATCGTCTGTTTTTGACCTCTGGCTCTGAAGATCACCAGACATTTGAAATCTATGTAGTTAAACAAATTAACTGCAGTTCTGTTTGCCTTCTATCTGTAAATGCTCTGAATTACATTTTCTGGGTTTGGGCTTTCTGTGGTTTCCAAGCCCTATAGGCAGAGAGACAAACCCTTCCAGGTTCCTGCCACAGAGTGTCACACTTACACTGCGTATCTGTATCTGCAAAACAAAGCTGGAGGGCAGAATAACTGGTTAAAGGAGTTGATCACTCAGAGAAGATGTTCAACTAGTTAGACTATTGAAGTGAATGGGATTTTTTTTTGGCCTCACTGACATGAGTTTGTAGCTTCCCTGCCAGTGTCTCAATCAGACGCTGAACTGAACACATTTCTTGGCCTTGCATTTAATGGGGCTATAATGGTGCAGCTAAGCTGCAAAGCCCCCTTTGGTTCATTTCATATCCTCCACCCGCACTTCAGCTAAGAGCCACCCTAGGGGCTTGCAGGGATGATGCCACCCTCGGATGCTCCTGTACTGCATCTTCCAGCACCAGCCATGCTCTTGGCCCACCACCCCTCACCTGCTTTGCTTTGCCATCGCATTTAATGCTGACAGTTTTTTTAGTTCAATTTTCACTGATGAATCTAAGCTTTCCAAGAACTGCAGCACTTGCTTGAAATCTCTTCATAAGCTGTAGAAAGATAGCTTGGATCAGATCGTCTCTCTTTAACCTGTAGTGACAACTTTTGTGGGCTCTGATAAAAGTGCATTAGTCATTCAAGTGTGCATGTGCAAGCTCATTGCTAGTGAAGCACAACCTTCCCCCGGGGAAAGTAAGTTTACTGCAACTGTTGCTGCCCTTGATTTACGTTAAGATTTTAACTGGAAGAGGTCAGCCCGAGAAGCATGATTTCTGCTAGCTCTATTAAACCAACACATCTGTGTCACTGCCAACAGTGAGTGAAAAATGGTAGGATGTAAAGGGAGAAAACCCCCCACAAAAATCTATTAAAATGAGCCACGAACACAATACCAGTGTGGTAAGTCAGGGCAATATGCAAATGGCTGCATGTCCCAGAAACCCTAATCCTATCAAGAATGCAGAAGATGTTAATTTGACCATCTTTCACAGCTCATAAATCTATCTGTAGCAAAGCCAGGCTGCCAGATGTCATCAAGTAGCACTTCTTTGAAGCTGGCACTTTCAGCATAGATGCTGATCATGCCTCAGTAAAGACCAATAAAGAGCATTGTATGTGTGGCCTTGAGAGCAGCTTCTCACATTTTGCTACAATAGAGGAAAACAGTGGGAAATGTGAATGACTGATTGTCAGAACTGGTGGTCTCCCTTGTGCTGCTTTCCACATATAGAGCTATAGATTTCACATTCGTTTTACAGTGTTAATATGCTGATTACTCTACCTTGTTCTTTACAATGAGCGGTATGTGCTCCTCAACTTAATTTCTTGAATTCTAAACTATAAATACAAGGTGAACATAGTTCCTTTTTCTGAGGCAGATACTCCTTATTTTCTTGAAACTACTGAAAATGTCAATCAGCTTTTATTATGGTGTGATCTTACTCTCCTGCTTTTCATAGTGAGAATAGAAATATCGTACTTCAAAGCAAGCACAGTTGTCAAAATCAAAGGCCTCTAGAAATTATATACACACTTTTATCCTTCTCAAATACAAGGTTGAAAATTGTGCATTGCTATTTAGGTTCTTTAGTTTAGACCCAAATTAATTTATTTTGCTTTTACGGGTATATATTAAAGAGCAACATCAGGTATTTCTGTGTGAAGTTCTTTCCTAGAAATAAGCTGGATAAATCTTCCTTTTGTCTAAGCTGAAATGCCCTTCAGCTTCTCTGTGGATATTGCGGCTACCACAGAGCTCTGGAATGAATCACGTTATTACACAGTCTGGCTGGAAAAAGAAAATTATAGCGAATACTGTAGAGAAACAGAAAAACTTATAGCAGTAAAAGTGATATTGGGCTGTCTGCTCTCTACAGGTACAGAGGTCCTCACGGCAATTACCATTTATTTAGGACACATACCTTCCTGTCACATGCCATCTCAAACATCACTAAAACCTCCACGAGCCTCCAGCCCCACAGAACAGACTTCTTGCTCCTCTTCAGATCCATAGCAGGATCCACATGCGGCGTCCATAGCAGGACAGACCTGAAAATGAGAAGTGTTGGCCCTTACGCCAGTAAGTCCCTGCAGTCTGTCACAAGGGAGAAGGTGCGGAAGGCCACCAGCGACAGTATGCGTCTTCCAGGTGTACGCAGGATGTGATGCTGTTTGTTTGATGACATCTTTGACACTGGGGTTCTCCGGAGCTACCCAGAGCAGTGAGGATGGAAAATGTGATTGGGGCCGCTCATTATTGCTCGGGGAAAGGCACCTTGGGGAGTACAGGTGGATCATCTGGCCTCCCAAGCCTTCCCGAATGACCTGCACCCCCCTTCTGGTGGCAAAAGCTTAGTCGAGGAAGTAAAATTTTAGACAAGATGCATGTATGGCTTTTTCCATGCAGTACCACAAGCTAAATCCTATTCTGATCTCAATGTAAGGGAGAACGGGTGACAACANTTTTTTTTTTTTTTCTTTAGGTAGCTGCAGTTAAATTAGAGCTAGAGTAATTCAGTTAGAAGGGACCCAAAGACCATTGGGTCCAAACAAATAAAGTAATTCCACTGGTCAAAAGAGAAAAAATGCTATGAAAAAAAAGGAAATCAGAATGAAGATTTTAAACTAAAGGACATATTTCATGCATTTGCTTGGGAAATCCTGGTTACATTCTACCTCCAGAATTAGATACAAAAGGGGCAAGTGAATTGTGGCTGAGTTTGAGAAGACAACTGTTCCAGTTAATAACCTTAAAACATCTGTACTGCTAAATTAGGGTACGTATAAATATAGTTCTGGTTAATTTTTCTGAAAATACTGAAATTCTAAGGCAAATACATGGGATTTTATCATGTTTACAGATATGAGATCATTCATTATGCTAAAACTAGTAAGTAGGTCAGCAAGCCCAAACCCACTATTTTAACAGTATTTCAGTAGGTTAAAGATGCTGAACCACAAATTCCCCCAGATCTGTACTTTAAAATCAGTCCAGTGAAGGAGACATATTAAGCATTATTATTTATTTTTTTTTTAAGGAAAATATGTTATTTATTGATATTGCAATAAAACATCTGTAATACATAATAATGCACCCTATTACACAATTAACAATATTTAAGCTATTAATTGTACAACATTGTATCATTACTCTTTCTTCTTTTCACAGAAGTAAACACAACCAAAATGTGATATACGAAATATTTAACTTATACGTTGCGTTAAACTCCTTTACTGAAAAGCTGGCATTTTCTGGGAATGGGGAAGGCTCAGAAGACAGAAAGCAGGTATACGTAAATGCATAACTATCTGTTTACAGACCATTTTTTATGGGCCCTTGGCTATTAAAAGTTACAGTGTGTACAAGATTCTCACATTTCTTGCAAACTATTTTCATGATTTCAGTGTTTCTACTGGACTAATTCCGTACAGTAGCATACCTGGCACTTTTATATATAAACTATCCAGAATTGGTTTTAAAGCCTGTCCCTGAATAAATCTTTCCATTTATATTAAATGTGAAATATTCTTTTTAATTGGTCCAAGTGTGAAATGACTATTATCATTTATCATATTTATCATGGATAGAAGGTTCACTTATTTTTTTTTTTTAATTAAGAAATTCAGCAATCTGACTTACTCTTCTCCACCGCTAAGAGCAGCAGTTTTCTCTTACTTTTGCCTCGTTTTCAAGACACTGCCTTTCATCCTAAGTTTGTGTAGCCAGTTTCAGATCTTCTAGTACACCAGACTTCCTGTGTTCATGTATCTGCCACCACTCTCACAGACGATCAATCCGCCTTCTCCCCCTGCCCACCCGTCCTCCCCCCAGTTGTTTTTAACCCTATTTTTTCTTTAAGGTCTGCCTGTTCTGCATCTTTAGAAATCCCTTTTACTAGCAATGCGCTAACTTGTTCTCTTCACAGAGCTCTGGCACTGATGGGAGAACTTCTCTTTTTAAAAACCTATGTTTTTGCAGCTTCTATTGTGTTTTCGTATTCCTTATCTTTTGAAATAAGCTTTAGCATTAGTCCCTTTATTTTGAAGTCAGATTTATTTCTTTGTCTGATTACTGGGTTTTGAATCTTTGCATTAAATAGCACCTTTACACAATGTGCTTCAGAGGCCTCATAGTATTACTGGGACTATGCTATTTGTGGAACTGTCCTTATTTCTATCATTTTTCCTTTATCTACAAATCTTTGTTAGAAACACACTGTAAGTTCTCCCAGTTCTTTCCCCTAAATCCTGAATTAGACTTTGCTTTATGAAAGCAGGTGCACTATCGTGAATATTTGTTACTCAAAATGAAAATGTCTCTTTCAGGAAGCCCTTTGATACCAAACCAAATCTAATTTTTTCAATTGCATGATTTTAATGCATCAGTAAAATACTTCCAAGCACTATTCATCAGGCTTTGCTCATCACATACAGATCTATTTATTTAAATATGACACTTTTAGACTGCTTGGTAGTTCATTGTGTCATTAATTAGAACAATAATTACTGTAACTTATGCCAGCTTCTACTTTGACTACAATAACTAAAAGCTATTAGATGCAATATCCTCCTCAGTTAGCTCATAAATATATACACACTAATTGATTTAGCCTTATATTTGCAACAAAATCCATTTTTTCCTCTGTTCACATTATTTCAGTTCTACTTACATGTCAGTCTCATTTTCCTGCTTAATCAGTATTTACCTGCTTCTTTATCAGGCTAGTAAGAATCCACATCTTTCCATCTACGGATCTATGATGCCCAGTGCCTCACAAAATTGAGTAACTTCCTTGCTGTGAAACGTTTCCAAATCTGGAAAGCAGCTTGAAAACATAAAACCATACAATACTAACCCAGAAATAATGGACTGCTTTCAAGTTCATTTCTCAGGCTTTGTATTAACTTCACGATTCAATATTACTCCTTTCCCACATGTACCACCCTAGATCAGTAAGCAGCATTACCAGCTGACATGAAGTTGCTTCAACTACAAAAACTCTCAATTGCGCATTTCTAGGCATTAGTGCGTTTTCATTTGCTCCTTAAGCGATTTACATCTATTTTAAATATTAAAGTTTGTAAATACTACTGCTACTACTTTCTGAAAACTTGTAGCAGTCCTAACTCAAAAATTTTGCCGGCATGTGTCCCCTAGCTGCGTCACTGCAGCCTCGTGGTGCAACGCCAGCATGTGCATTGCAACTGCACCCTGTAAGAACGCACCCCAGCCCCTCTGCTCCACCCTTGAGACCTGAGCCGAAACACACCTCAGTTGTACCGCTTCCTCTAGGGTGGCGAAAGAGATTCAGCAATTTCACCAAGGTTACAGATGGAGAGATGGAAAGGGGCATCTCACCTCCACTTCCTTCTTCCAATTACAGAATCCAGGCAGACGATTTAATGGGGTACTTTCATTTGCTGGTATGACCCACTGTGGTTTTTTGATTGCCATTCAGCTTGTCTCTGATAACGCTTCAAGGGCATTGTTTTTAAGAACTATTGTATAGGACATTTGCTTTCAGTTTTTGAATTCTATTTCTTTTTCTTGCACACATTATTTCCCCACGTCTAATGTTAATGTTTTGAATGGGCTGCAACTTTCTCTTCCTATTTGTGTCATCAAGAGTAGCTATTTTGAAATCCCCAGAATGTCTACATGAACACAATGAACACGTTTCCTGTTTTAACTGAAAATGGGACAAATAACCGTAACGTTACAGTACTCTTACACTTTGTGTTTCTTTTAGAGGTTGTCATTAGTACTTTTATTTTCTCTCCCCTCCCATCTTCTCTGTTTTCAAGCTTGTCCCTTTTTAGAGCAGAACACATTAACCAAACCAGTCTTCCACATGCTTTTTCCTTTTATCTTGCCTGCTAGTGAGGCACAGGCAGGGTGAAGAAGCCCCTCGATAAGTACCACTGCTTATGCTCACCAGAGAGGGGCAGTGAGAGGCGCGTGCCTCCCTCCACCCCCTCAGCTCCAGCACCTCCCTCGCTGACACCATCTTCACCTACCGCAGCTTCTGGGGGTGCAGGAAATGCACAACTCCAAGAACCAGAGGGGCAGACCTGTCAGTTTGATTTGCCAGGTTACTGAGGAAGAGAAAGCAGTCTTTGCTGTATTACTGCATCGGATGAGTACAAATCAAGCCTTTAGTGGAAGGCAGAAGGCAAGCCACCCCAGGATTCTGTTATTTTTTCCAGCAAAAGAGAAGAACTGTTTTATTATCATTAAGTTGAAGAGACAGGCAGAAGAAGGGGAAATAGGCACCCTCACTGACAACAGTGGACCGTGGGATAAATCTCCGTTTTTCCTCTTTCTTGGTGAATGAAAGGAGAGAACAAATGTGTGTGTACTCATATATATGCATCCATATGTATACACACACACAGCATGACGGTTAATGAGGAAGTTCAGGGTAGAAAAGACAGGAGCAACTCCTTTTATATACTGTTATTTCCATTCAAAATTAGTGCCAATGTACCTCTTGAACCTTGAACATGCTTTGTATAGATAATCTTGTTTTTCAGTTATATATGGCAGAAGAGTCTTGCTAAATTATTTTTGAGTTTGAGAATTAAAGACTTATTATGAGTAAAGTCTTTAAGAAAAAAAAAGCTAACATTTTCAATTCTCTTAGTTGCAGCAGTGGTTTTTATACTATTTACTTTAAAAAATGCAGAATGGAACGCTAATTTTACTTTCTTTTAAAAACAACCTGGATAGGTAGAATTTTCAGAAACAATTTTATTCAAAATTGTACTCCCAAGACATCTTAAAGAATTTCATCACCTTCGATCTTACTAAAGATTTACTTTCCTGCCCTCTAGTGCTCATATCTGTTTAAATCTTCTGTTCAAGTCTGGTTTTGGAAACCTTCTACCATGTAAGTGGTCTTACTGAAATAAAGCTGTTTACTTATTACCATTCTGCAAGTGATCTAAGCGGTACTTTTATCATTGCTCATTTATGTATGGTACTGCTACCTATGCTGTAATCTGAAAGGTCAGAGTTTTCAGGCTATTGTTCATTTTACAGAACCAACTTTAGGCATTTTTCTTTCAGCTTTGGACAAGATAATGGAGTTTGAAATGCACAGCAGATCTATAAGTAAGCTTTGATTTATTAAAACATTTGCACTGGTAGCTAAAGCTGTTAGTAAGCTATATACCAAACTACAGTTTCCACAGTATTTACATTTTTCATCCACATTAAAAACTTCTCTATTTAAAGCAATTAATTTCCCCTCTAATGATGTAGTTTGTTATATTTTTTGCATGCTTCCATTCAAAACAATGGGTTGACATACTACATCTGGAATTACTCCCATGCTACCAGAAAACCAGTGAATTAAATTTATTTAGTGTTAAATGAATATGGAATGTTATACAGTACATGTAAAGACACTTCAGGATGAGTAAAGCAGAACTAATTGCACAAAAGATTAAAGATTCACCTCAATAGTCAATATTATCAAATCATTACAGCTTCCATCTTCAGAGTGCAAGGTATGTCATGCAAAAAAAAAAAAAAAAAAGCTCAGAAAATCCCCAAACAGACAAAACCAACGTTGTGGTACCACTTAAATCTATCATACCACAATATTTTACAAGACATTAAGTGATCATTCATAGAGAATGAAGCATTTTAGCAATAATAAAAAAAGTTTTAAACATACTTAACAGATTTTGCATGAACACCAATTCCAGCATTACTATACCAAAGGAACAGGCAACATGCTGGGAGAAAGTACCTAAAAATCAAAGCTTTTTTTTTATTCATAGCCAATGTTACTTTCTGCAAGAGTTAAGTTATGCAATCTTATTATTCAGATTCCCCACATAACTGGGTAAGGTTCAGTACATTTTTACATAGAGCATAATCACATAACCACCACATCAGCAAGACGTTTTCATTATCTTGACCAATTACTACATTTAAAACCATGGTATGATATAGCATGGCCAGCAAACAAATTGTCTTCTCTGGGACAGTGTCCTGTATATAGAAATATAAAACAACTAAAATATACTCCTAACCACTTTAAACCCAAATGAACTCTAATTTGTATTTACATATGTTTGAAGTATGTAGGTAAAAACTGCGTATGGAACAGAAGTAGAATACACAAGAGAGCTATGATAGGGCTGACTGCACTGATCTGTGCATTCAATAACCCTGAACATGACTTGAACAGGGGGCAATACCTTTTGCACTCTTCTTCTGCTCAAGTGGTCCTAACGGGGCTACCGTAGGCAGCTGTCTCCACGGAATAGCTGCTTGTCCCGCTTACGCGCTCCTTGTCCGGCTGGCCGAGCACAAGGGACCAGAAGCTTGCACCCTGATCAGTTTCACTCAGCCAAAAGCACTGCAGGTAAACACGCTTCTACGCAAGTGTTTCAACTACAGCTTGAACATTTAACATGGAAGAAACACAGGAGATGACAGGATGGTTTTTAACATTTCCACCTTGCAATACTCATATCCTGAGGGCACCAACAAGTAGATTAATTTACCAAAATAATCATACAAAAAAAGGCCAAGCTGTCTGCCCTCACATTAGGAATAAACTATTTAACTTCCTGGCTTAAATGTAAGCAAGAGGAACTCAAGACAGACCTCCTTGAGGTTAATTTTCCAGCTACATTCAAAGAAAATAATTTACTAAAACTAACTTGCAAGGTCTACTAGCCTTGAAGTGAGGGTACAAGTTAACTATAGCTATATAGTTAAATAAAAACTTTAGAAGATGTTTTACAGAAATAAAATATGAAACTCTAGTAAGTAGGTGGAAAAACACTTTAGTATTCAGCTGGAGTATTTTCATAGCCCATCATTCTCAGGAATGTATATTTCATAAATAAAAATACAGAACAAAAAAATTGAGTATTCAATCTAAAGTTGGCTATTTCTAAACTTCTTCAGATAAAATTTGCTTTTTCCCTCCCAAATAAATGATAAACCCTGAAAAAATTGGCTTTTCAAATCTATTGTGCATGAGGAAACAGATGAACAAACCAACATTTGGAAAAAAACATTTTGTACAAGGTTGCAGATCTAAAACACTTATATTACAAAGCAATGTAAATAAATACCAGGCTAGTACAAAAGCTCTTATTTACAGTTTTACAAATGAAAACATTTTCAGTGTAAATGCAGTGTTTTAAAGAACACAGTATTAGTAAAATGAATTCCTGTATAGAGCATTACAATTTCTGTTAAATTTCAATGTAGTATTGTATAAAACCATTGTTTTAAGTTAATTTTTGTTTATAATTTAGTACAGGCAAATCGCAGTTTATGCCTGGAATGGTATCTGTTAAAGTGCTGAAAAAGAGGACATTTTTGAAATTTTAGAAAACATACTATACATTATTAAAGCTTTATCAAGTCAAAAATGGTAGATTTTGTTCACATTTGCTACCACACCACCTGTGGATGAAAGTTTTCCAACAACTCATTGTAGTTAACAGGATGGCAGCCGTCAGCATCTTTGCATCCGAAGTCTGACGGTTTCCCACAAGTAATTTGTCTTAAGCTTCAGTGGTGGTTTCAGGTTTCATAATCTGGTAAGTAATCAAGTATTCTGGATAAGCCTGAAAAAGCGACACACACATTCTTTACTATGATTACATTTTCTGGATAAATTCAAAATGTTTGCCAGAGGGAGGGAAAAAGTATTTATGTTAAAGAAAAAAAAAAAAAAAAGGCAAAATGTCAAAGGTAAAATGCCTGTAGTATTCAGGCAACAAAGACTCTTTCACCTTCAACCACAGCTGGAATTGGAAAAGCAAGTCCTAGCACCTCAAAAGTAAGTGGGGAAAAAACACTCATACCTCATGTCTTTTAAGAAAACAGTCTGAAAAACCAACCCAAAAAGCAACATACCTGCTCCCCTCTGTAAATGACATATTCTGCCAATGCCAGTCCGTTTACACTGGGTCGCCCAGTAACTGAGTGATGTCCTGGAGGAGAATGAGCCATTTTCATAGCACTGAACTGCAGGAAAGACTTGCCCAGTGTTACACGACAAAACAGCAATTGCCTGTGTTAAAAGTGAAAAAAGATCAAAACAAAATACCTTACATAATATAACATACTGACAAGTGCTAATGTTTTCTTAAATAACACAGAACAGGGGTACTTATTTCTTTACCTATGTACATATCCAATGGCGATGGAATCTCAGCTTTTGTAGACCAATGTTATGTACCATTTTGTTATGCTAAGCCGAAAAAGTTTGGCTTTCAAACCCTTCATACAAGACAAATTCATAAAACTTCTTATTCAAAACTTTAGAAAGCATCACTAGACTGACATCCTCTGTAACTCTGGATCTTTATTTGAGAGCACCAGAAAATGGTAAGCAATATGAAAAGGGGCACAGACTCAAGGATTTAAGAACTCAGCTAGTGGTAGAGTTTCTATAAATCCCTGCCTACATTTTAGTGTCTGAAGCAGCAGTGACGTGGGGGGGTGACTGTTATGAAGTGCATTCTCCTCAAAAAAAAAAATAAAATCATCTCCGTATCACTGAGTTTTTCCTTTCTCTGTAGCAGGTAATCAAGTAGACTAAACACTGATATTGCTGCATCCTTCACACAAGCAGCTAACAGATCCTCCTCACTCCCAGGCTACCGAAGTCTGATTTTTACAGTGAATTAACGGCAAAGGCTTGATTAAATGCACCAAAGATGGTTAAAGGTTCTGCAAGAGAAATATCAAAAAGTTTTCCGATACTCTCTGTTAGGCTCAACATATAGCAAGTGCTGAAGTTTCGTTACCAAGGAACTCTTTTTTCATAGAATTTGCTGACCTGACTGTCTAACATAACATGCAGATGCAAAATTGGATTCTTTTGTGTAAAAGATCATAACTTACCTATGGCAAACATAACAAGATCTATCTTTGTGAATTGGACATCCAGTGCCACCTCCAATCCCGTACACGTATTGATTGCTTTTGGAAGAATTTTCTGCAAAATAAATCCCAGCTCCAAACATGCCACCTATGTAGGCATGTCTCTCATCAAAGCCTTTGTGGATGATCGCATTCACAAATGGGGACCCTAAGAGAAAGGAAGTAAAATATTTAAAGTACAATATATAGAGATATATATAAAAATTTTACCATCTGTTCCCCAACTTCTTTTTGGTGCAGCATTTCCACACACACACACAAGGAAATCAATCTCCAGAAATTCTGAGCTCCAATTTACATTACTAGTTTGCTAGAGATGTTATGCAAAGAACAGGAGTTGACAGGTGTACATTTTTAACAGATATTTACAAAGGACAACATCTGAGGCAACTCTTGCTGTAAGAGAAGAATCTGTACTCCCACCAGCGTACCTTCATTCTAACCAAGATTCTGGGACTATATTGCTACACAAACCCCATCTTCTTCCTAACACTAAGTACACATTTAAAAAACAATAAAACAATAAATGCATTCCAATCAAAACTCTGCAGTAACTATCTAAAGGAGAAAGGATCATTCTTCCATTTGTCTCTCCACTGTTCTTCACTATTTACTTGCAATGGTCATAAAATTTAGTCTTAAAGAATAATCTATTGAAAATAGTTGGACTCTGGATTTCAAGACATGATCTCCATCAATTTTGGAGAAAAAAAAAGTATAAATTTTTTTAGTAAGTATTTTTTTTTTTATAACAGTATGAATACAAGGGCACCTTTAGAGAAAAGCTGTTCTAAGAGAACATGGCATTTCAGAGTTACATAAGGAGTTATAATAAAAATAATCCCAACTCTTACCCTCCAGCAAAAAGATAAGAAAACATATGAAACAGAAGGACATTTCAGACGATTAAAAAAAAAAAAAAAAAAAAACTATGACAATTGCTCTTCATCTTCAGGTGGCATACACGATTAAAAACAAATGTTAATACTTAAAAAACAAAAACCCATAAAAACAACACAACAACCACCACACAACACAAAACACACCTTTCTGGAAAACAAAACTAAAACATCCTGAAATTCCAGGGATAATTTTGTTATTATCTAATTTATAAGACTTTTCTCTAAAGAAAAGTCATTCTATCAAGAGGCTGTTTCCTCTTACAGTGGTACAGACCACAGTCAAAAGACAGTTTTTTGTTATCTACCAGTTTGGGCAAGTAGTAATTACTGTTTTATTACTACTTCCAACGGTAACATTATGTTGGGAACTACGTAATTTTCATTGTAAGGATGCACAGTGAACCTATTTAATTTGCATGTCAGGACAAACTACATATCTGTACACAAGACATCTTTCAATTGGATTTGATATGATAATTATAACCTTTATTCATTTATTCATCTTTCCAGAAAAGATTCTAAGAACTAAATTACCAAATAGAACAAAACAAAACTCCATAGCAGAATAAAGTTTGATTCTTGATCATTTTGGTCATATAACTGATAAAACAGATTTCATATCTTAACAAAGGTGCGCCCCATAATCTCCATTCATAAATGCTAATATGTTCTTACTTCGAACTTCAAAGTCTCCTTCAGGGAGAGACGAGGAGGTGCAAGTTTCAGAAGAAAGATCCAGTACATTGTATGTCACTGTTGACAAACACTTGTTTGTATAAAACTTGTGCAAAATCTAGTACCTATATCCAGTGGGAAAATTTACTGTGTTTGAGTCAAAGAAAACCCTCCACTACAGAGTGTTGATGGTACAAGTAGGTAAGGTGCATTTCAGTATCTCACCATGAAACAGCATCCTTTCATTAGCATGGTTATGATTCTCTTCAGAGACCTCTTTCCTCCTGTGAGTATATCTTTCCCATAGCTTTTTGTTGCACACTTTCTGAATCTGAAACAGTGAAAATATAAGTTCCATCCCAAAACTGAAAATTTGTGTTTACTTGACAGATGTTTAACATACAGTAGCTATACCACAGTACTCTCAAATGCCACTTGAACACTTTTTTCCTTAGAACTCAGTGAAACACTGGAATTCTCTAATCCTGAAGTTGATTGTTCTAGCATAACACTGAGTATATTGTCACTAAATGCTTAATTAAGAATCAATTAATTTCAAACATCTTAAGCAATACTTCTTAATTTGTATTTAGCAGGCTTAGTCACAATTCTACTTCAGTATCACTCCAAAAATAGCTTGATAAAAAACACCAATAAAGAGATCACCTCGTGAATAAAGAAGAGTCTTCCATGAAGACTTTTAGAATACTTTTCAAAGAAAGTAAATAATGTACTTTAAGCAGATGTATGCTGGGCACTGGCAAAACCTTGTGTGTGTAAATACAGTGCACCTATTCTACTGGGAAACATGTAATATCAGTTTAGCATAGAACTTGCGCTTACAAATTAAAAACTTATTATGTTAATGAAAACGACCATTTCTTCAGGGGAAAATGCAAGCCAAGATTCTAAGAAATTATTCAAAGCTGGGTTGTCTACCTTCTGTTGTTTTAAGCTTCTTCAGTTTTAAATCAAGCCATACTAGGTCCCCTTACTTCCATGCTTCAGAAGTTTTGCTTTCACCTCTTGCTTCCTGTTTCTCCCTGACATTTTCTCAACAGAATCAATCCTTTTTTTCCTGTGAAACCTTCTGTCTTTTTCTTCAAGTAATCCACAGTTTTCTGTGAGGTCCTTTTATGTCAATTTCTCATAAAACTTTTTAATGTTTATTGACCCACAAGATTATATGGAAAAACTGCTTATTCTTTGAATTTCCCTGGAAGATGATCCTTTTCCTATGCATGTCTCAGAATGGCACATTTCTTACAGAATTCAACAAATAAACGTAGATTATTTTATGAACAAGTTAAGGATAGTTTCAGCCAAAACACTGAGGGTGTAACCATTAGCCATGAAAACATGAGCTACCTTTAAAATGTTGTATCTATTGAAGACTCCACCAGCATGTCCTCCATCTCTATGCTCTCGGACAGTACTCTGCATCTGAAGATTGAGAATTTTAAGGATGGTCATTTTGCTTCACAACACACATCTTCCACACTTTCAAATAACCAAAAGAACTAATTCTTGAAATTTTTAGGCAGTGACTGTGTGCTAAGTAATGCCAGATGGTGTGGATGCACATAAACAGGTTTTATGAATTTTATTTATTTTTTTATTTTTTAACTGTATCTTGAGTAGTCTGTGGACTAGATTTCAAACTCAGAAAGATTGCCATTGTTCTATTTAGAGGATTGTTTCTTCAGAATTTTGTCCTGTGTGATTATTACACTTCGGAAGGAAGTGACTTAAACCTGGGTCTTAACAGGCAGGCAATTGATAGTATTATGTTATATCCAAGATCTCCTCTACATATTAGAGGTTTTAAAAACATGACTAGCAATAACAACACTACTAAGAAAAAAACCTACAGATCCAATGAGCATGGATTGTAATAGCAGCACAGTCAAGAAAGATGGAAATTCTAAATACCCTTATGCATGTTTTTCTCATTATGCTTAGAAATGTCTATTGCACTGCTAAATTGTCTAGCAATACTCCTTTGTCTACATCTTTAGCAGAAATAACAAAAATACTGTGAGGGTACAAAGAAAGGCATACCTCCTCTTCTACTGATTGAAACTCCTTATCTTCAGAGGAAAGATCTATGAGAATAGTTCCACTGCTGGAAGTATTTAGAGTCAGGTATGGGTTAAGTCCTGTGAATACAACAGAACATAACAACAGTTTCAGTCTTGATTGCTTTAAGACTGCTGATTTGGAATGATAACCAGTAATAGTTTCCTTTTTGGAGGAACTGTTTTTCTCAAAACTCAGTTTACAAAATTAATAGTTTTGCTAGAAAGAAAGGCAAATGTAACCAATGATTTTAATTGCTTTTTAATTGCCATCAGCCACATAAGTTTTTGTGGATGTCAACGTGCCATCCCTCAAATCATTTCATTAGTTTCAAACAAACTTTTTCAACATCTCTGTTTATAACCTCTACCCATGCATTACCATGCATACACTATAAATGCCATCAGAAGCCAAAGAGCTCGGTCTGAATGCAGAACAACACTCATGTTCATTTGTCTGTGGATACTGATCAATCATGCCCTCTACAAGAATAAGCATTTCAGACACACTAACCCATTTGCCTGTGCTTAACTCAGTATTTCCAACGTACATGAGAGGGAAAACTACATGTAAATAGTTGCCTGCTTACGAGTTCATTTTAACACTAGGCAGTGAAACAGTGAGCAACCTGTCCTTGTGCAGAGTACACAACTACTGATATAATGGCAATGGCATCACGGACAAAAGAATCAACACAAAGTGCTAATTCAATAGGAATATATTTACCACAAAGAGCTTAGAATAGTAGTAATGCAGTCCATGAACTTAAAAAGCCTAAGCCTGATGTTGAATACTTAAAGGAAACTTAGCTTTATCACTCCAAATATGCCAAAAAAATTGGAATTTTCAGACAGACTTCAGTCACAACTGGCAAGTAATGTGAAAGTAATTACTAGATGTAAGAATATACAGTCTTTTTGCCATGGCCTTCCCAGACAATTAACAGGTGACCGGAGCTAGGTGCTGCATCACCCATTATGTCTTCAGAAAGGAATAACATGGTGAAAAGGGAAATTACAGATTCATCCATGGTCAGGAGCCTCGTGTTACAGGCGTACAACTGGAATACAGTGTTCAAGAACAAAGACCTTTGACAAGAAAGCACTGAAATAAAGCTCTTCCACAAAAGCCCTACTAACCTTGAAACAATGGCTATACTGCATTCAGGAACAGATGCCAAAATAGTAATGCAAACATACTCCAGTGCAAGAGCACAAGCACAAGAAATAAGAAATTGACAGAACCATTGAACAACTACAACACCCCCGTCTCAAAAATACACCCTAGAAAAAAATTAAGAGCTGTTGAAATATTCAGTTTGAAAACTTATGCCTGTGCTTAACATTACAAAAGAAAATGCCAGGCCTTTCATGGCAAGACAGCAAGAGTCTAGGAAGAATGGGGTTGGGAGTGGTGAAGGATTCAGATGTTTGCCATTCTGTTATATACAGAAATTTTGAAGTATTTACAAATACACTTATGTTCAAAAATACATCAGGCCTACTCGGAAGGCAAAAACAGTTTAAGATTACTAGTAGTTAGAAACTTGAGTCTCAAACAAGACATGAGGCTGAAATGACTCCTTAGAGTAGCTTCTATCCACAGTATTCAATGAATCTGTCAAAAAACTCTGATAATTTAAGAGAAAATTATGCAGATCTGCTTGAATGCTTCATTAGTGGGTAAAGGATTATCTTAAGGCTTGGCTAGAACTGTTTTAAGAAGCGAAAAATCACTTAAGAGCATGGGATAGTGACTCTTACTACTACAACGGAGTGCAGACTTCAGAATAAGAAATCACAGATGGTATCTCTGGAGGAAGAAATCCTACAAATTCTATCTAATTTATCCTATTTCTATGAAACACAGCAAAATAATAGTAGGTGACACATGGAGAAACTAGTGGTTTTTGTATGTTTTTTTTTTTTTGGTATCTTTCACAGCTGTAGACAAAGCATGCTATTCCCAGGATTGTGCTGGTATCAACATTACTGCATAAATAAAGACACTTCAGCATAAAATTCACTACAAGCTGAAGCTGCTGAACAAAGCGGTTATGTTAATTTTGGTTGACTAGAAACACATCAACTGTACCTTAAAAGTTAGAAGAATTCAGCTGGCTTTCTGAGAAAGCAAACAATTACAGAACCTAATGGAACAGCACAATATAGCACCTACCATAAACCATACTACCGTACCCCCTACTTCAAAAAGCTTACAGTCCCTTTGCTCTAGATCCACACTTTACCTAAGAAAGTGAACACAAAATGGTTGGTGATCACAAAGTGAAAAAAAAAGAGACAAGATCTCCAGATCTGAAAGGCAAGATTCGCAGTAATTCATAGCACAAATAAAAGCCCTCATGTTTCAAGTCAGAAGACATTCTTATCATGTAAAGTGCCATTTTTAGGACAAGTTTTATTATTAATTCTTTTTAATGAGATATAATTTGTGATAAAGTATTTATAAAAACGTATTCTATAAAAGCAGTGTTACTTAAATTGAAACAAGTATATACCTTGCTGTCCAGAAATCAGTCTTTCAACTCCTTTGATGATTTTGTGCCTATGGCCATAAGCATTAATTCCAATTTCCTTCAATTCTTTGTGCCCCATTTCAACTAATACATCCAGTGTTATCTAGAATGAGAGCAGCGTCATTTTTTGTATAAGAGCATAAACAGAACAGCACAGCTGTCAATGACAGTAAAAATATATCTCAATAGTTGAGGCATGAAAACAATATGCACACTGGAGACTTTATCCTTGTCCTTGGCTTTGACTCAACTATTTTCTCCAAACTTTCGTCTTCAAATAAATATGCTACAAATTACAACCGAGCAACTGGTATTGCTAACAAGGATCATGTTTCTGATCAAGAAATAAACATAGAAATTACTCATCAAGACCGACTACTTATTTAACTTCATTACTTATACCACTGAAAGGAAACATGCCTAGACTCTCATACTGATACAGACATTTGTCCCCATTTTTATTTTATTTTTTAATAAAGATAGATATTTTAATGTTAATGTATATGTGTATTATATATATAAATAAAAAAATCCAGTTGCAAAATTTTCCTTCATTCCATTCCAAGTTGAAACACTGACTCATTTTAAATGTGTCTCATTACACTATTCTAACCAGTCAGTATTTATTCCCTTGCTTTCTAGCTGAGCATCTGGGCATAAATGTATCTACTTACCTGTTCTCTCTCAAATATGTCAATCAGATGTTCAAGGCCAAGGTTCCGCACAAACTGATTTATGCTAAAATCTACACCTGAAACTGGGTAAGAGGAAAAACTCAGAAGAAACATTCATGTATGCATTATATAAGGCAGTATACACATCTGTGGCCAGGAGATACAGAAATTCCTGGTCTTGTGAAAATGGGAAATAAATATTTGCATCACTAATCGGTGGCAACTATTACTTAGCCTACCCTAACACTCTAACATCTGTGCACATATGTACACACACACACACACACACACGTAGTCGTTTTGCCTCTGTGAGATAAACAACTAGCTAGCTATGAGAAATGCATGTTACAACAGCAAATATTTTGAGAACACGTTATAGAAGTAACCTTTTCAGGACATCTGATCTAACAATAACCTCTTAGAAACCAGATAAAGCTAATAGTAAAATACTGCTTGATATGGAACCAAACTTCATTTGACTTCTCTTTTAGAACACAATTCACCATTTTGAGTCTGTACAGAAGAAACCTTTTAAGATCTTCTGTAAAGGGAAAGAACTAAAATCTTGTATTACAAGACTTTTAGACTTCTGCTCTTCATTAATGACATCATAAGGAATAGGGATCTTGTATATGTTGTAAGTCACAGTAACTGTATCTGTGGGAAACTTCACACGTGTATTTTTTCTATCATACCGTGGAAACTAAGCCTCACCTTCTTTTTTCTCCAGAACAGTAGCTCCCTCCGCACTGTTTGTACCAACAACAGATGGAAGTTCAGAAAAACTACCAGACAAATTGTCAAGACTACTTGCAGCAGACAGACTGGATGGACTGGATGGAACAGAAGACAGCGAATCAGCTGTAGAACCTGTAGTCTGAGATACACTTATAACCTGAGGTTTGTAGCAAGATGGTAAGGCAGAAGGTGGCATTGCTGCTGTCAATAGTGCGCTGACATCGTCTGCCTAAATATCAGAAGACAATTTATTAAAACAGAGGAACATTTTTGCACAGTTGTTTTTCCTAGAATGCATTATAATTATTCCAGACTTATTCTTAAGTATACTGAAATATAAATGCACATCAGAAAATGTATACATTTTACAACGCAGTTCACAAACAGCCTTTTGTGCTAGTGATGTGCTAGCACTGATGAAAATGTAAATGTTTATAAATACAAACTGTAATAAGATAAACAGTTACAACTTTGGTGTTTCTTAAAACAAAAACTTTACGGACAGCTAAACAAAATTCATTTTCTAGGAAAATCTAGCAAAAGCTTCTATTGCAAACCAGAATTTATAAAATAAAACAGTTACTCCAAGAGTAGCTTTGGATTGTATTATAATACTTGGGAGGAAAAAAAAAAAACCACCAAGAACTTAACTGTGAGACAGTTTCCTCAATTTATCTTACTACAAAGTTTGCTTACATTTGATTGCCACAATTTTTGGTTTGGTCAAAATATAAGTACTGAACTGAGAGCATCAACTTATAAGCACAAATTCCTTTTGTGTTTTTTTCCCCCACTCCATTTTGAAATAAGTCTTGAGCAAGAAAATATCTAAAGGTTTAAAAAGGCTCTACTGACTGTTCCTGCCAGACACATATGAAAACCAGAAAACCCACAGCATTTTAAACTCTGCAGAAGTTGCCATATTAGTATTTTTTTAAAGGAGAGTTTTAAGAAGAGCTGTCACAAGCAGAAGGTTAAGTACAGATTTCCCAAGAGCCCCATCACTTACAGTGACCAGGTCTAAAGGTGTTTGTCCTTCCTGGTTTTTGAGAGTCGGATCAGCCCCATGTGCCAGTAACAGGGCACAAAGCTGTGTCCTTCCTTTCTGGGCTGCTTCATGCAGAGGTGTGAAAGCCCATTTGTCCGTAGCATTCACACACGCGTTATACTTTATAAGTAAAGCTGCTACATCTACATGCTGGAAAATAAAGCCACCTGTTAAATTCCAAGGTACTACAGTATCTAAGCTGAGAACTACTACTGATACTTGTTTGTAATCCTCAGTCTCATTTTTCTTAGAATGCATTTACTTTGTAATTACTATAAAAAAAAAGGTGTTTTCTTCCTGACTTATTATACACCAACAAAAAAGTTAACATTTCCTTTCTTGTGAGAAAAGGACAGACTACAACAGAATTCCAAACCCAGGGGAATCTATGGGAAAAGCACCTGAATTCAAACTTCTGGTTTGGAAAATACTCCAACTGCTCTGATTAAAGACATGATCCAAACACAGAGATCCTGACACACAAACAAATAGTGTCTCAACACCAGCCAGAGAAGTGAAAGTAAGATCTTGTTGATAAAATCTGATTGCCACAGGTATGGAAACGTCTTTTGTGGAACACCTTTCAGGCTGCTGGCTTTGCAAGTGTTCAACTCTATGACTGAATTACTTTTTTGCAAATAAGATTACATCACAACTCAACAGCAAAAGCTTTCTACAGAGTATTGGCTCATGATGCTGTCAATGAAACTTATCATTTATTTTTTAGTAAAGGAAATCCTTAGAAAGTCCAAGACATTTACCCCATAAGATGCAGCATTATGCAGAGGAATCAAACCTCCTTTATCCTGTGCATTCACATCTGCTCCATGCTGTAACAGGTACTCTGCAACCTCCAAGTTGTTGTAACCAGCTGGAAGGTTGCAAAAGGACAGAATAAATACAACATACCTTTAAAAACTTCCTCAACAACCTGCAGAAAAGAATTCACTTAAATTACTTGAAAGTTAGTATGTCACTGAAACAGTTCATTACCTATCAGTGAAGACAGCTTCACCCTATTTAACAGTATCTGATTTTAAAACCTCTGTCGATAACAAATAAAATATCCTCTTGGGCTAGAGAGAACAGGAAATATATGCATAAAATACTAAATTAAGGACTTTTTCTTAACAAAAAAAAAAAAAAAGAAGAAAATATGGAATCCTCTAGCTTGAGGCTAAACTCTTAAACTTGCTTAGACATAGTAAGTTCAGCCACAATAACTACTACTAACTCCAATCAAATCAGTTAAAATAAAACACTGACCTGCTAAATGTAGAGGTGTTGAATGCCGTCCCTGTGTGTCCCGACAGTTGACATTGTCAGGTGAACACAGCTTTTTAACTCGGGCCAAACAACCTTTCTTAGCAGCATCTAGTAGAGCTGCATCTCCTCTAAGTAGGTCTTGAATATCAGTATCACCATCTTTAACAAGGTCTAAAGGAGTATTTCCATCTCTGTTTTTCTTTGTGGGGTCAGCTCCATGCTGTACACATCAAGAACAGGTGGTAAACACATAAGCAGAATAAACATTTTGCATCTTAGGTATCTTATACCTTATCGAGCAATTATTTTAACACATACTTGACTCCTTCAGAGAGCCTTCCACACACTGTGAGAAAGAACAACACACTTGCAAATCGCATTCCTCCTACTGAAAATGTTTACCTACAGTCATTTAAAAACCACAAAGCAATTTCTCAAAGAAGTACAATCATATTTCAAGCTGAACAAGAAAGAAAAGAAAGTAACCTCTCTCTACCATCTGTAATACCTGTAACAGGAGTTTGCATATCTCATATTTTCCTTTTGCTGCAGCTTCATGCAAGGGAGTGAATTTCCACAAGTCAGCTACATTGACAACTGCACCATGTTTAACAAGCAGTTCTGCAACTTCATAGTGACCGTATGAACAAGCATTATGTAAAGGGACAAGTCCTCTGGAAAAAATTTAAAAAAGAAAGATTATCTTAAAAAATTAGAATCTCTTTTCACAAAGAAATATAAACCTAAAACACAATGTACCTTAAACAATTACACCCCCCCCCTTTTTTTTTTCTAAATTTAGATTTGCCACAGTAGTCTAATACAGAAGAAATATCTGCTGCCAAAGTAGTATAAATGCCATCAGCAGTAGCACTGAAGAAAAAGTAAAAACACGGGGTAAAAAATTTTTGACACTCTAGTTTCAAATACTGCAAAAGTGTTTTTCTGGATATTCTGAACAGTTCTGTAACAGAACTGTCCATGAAAATAAATGTGTGTCGGAAGAAAGATGGGCTGCATATCAGCTAGCAATAGTCAAGAGCTGACAGATATCAGCAGTTACAATTACCATGAAAATATAATATACAATAAATTTGAGTATTTACCCCTTATCTTTTGCATGCACATCAGCTCCATGCTGAAGAAGATATTCAACAACAGATACCCTATTATATCCAGCTGCAAAATGAAGTGGTGTAGACTGACGCCCTTCAATATCTCTGCAGTTCACGCTTTGAACCGTACATAGTTTCTGTGAAACCCAACAGAGAAAACATATTTCACTATATATAGTGTAGGAACACTTTAAATTTAGTCATAAAATGTTGTTATACTTATCTGATTTTGAAAAAATATTGTTTTCATTAAAAAGAAAGTTTATTTTTACATAAAAAAATTTACTTTTCAGACTGTATCCCATGAAAAAGCAATTACACCCCCCCAAATCCACACCTGTGACTTATTTACAGTTTTTATGAAAGAACTGAATGCACCTTTTAGAAGGTGGTGAACATTACGTTTTGTCCTAAAACCTTTGCATTGCATAAAAACTACAGATGACAATAATCATAACTCTAAAGCAGTCAGTAAAGTGCTGTTTATTTGCTTGTTCTGAGAAATTATATAGTTTGGCATGCAACTCCCACTTATTTTTAAGACAGGTTTAAGCTTACTTTTACAGTATCCACATCTCCAGCCTTTGCAGCTTCCAGCAATTGTCGATCTGCATCTGAATTACCTAGTGGGATACCTTCTGCAAAATAAATGAGGTTGTATGACAGGTAACTAACTGTATATAGTTGAAAGAATTTAAGACAGGAAATCATTTCTGCATTTCATGAATTTAAGGGAAAACAAGAATTTAATAGAAAAAGTTAATTACAGACAAATTATTACCTTTTTTTTTTTTAAAACCATATACAACTGTAGCCCGTAGCTCTAACAGTATTTAAAAAGTTGCCTTTAGCAACATGCTTCCTACCCATTTTGGAGTATTGTGGGACCAATTAAGTCTGATTCTGAAACTGAATGCTATCTCAAGAAGCCTACCTATGTGTATAGCAACTAAACTTTACTCATGAAAATCTATATAGCCCATCACCTCTGCTCCCAAATGCACAGCAACTATTTATTTCTTTTGCAACTCCCTTTCTATGCACAAGATTCTACCCTTCCTACATCAGGACTTCTACAAAAATTATTCCAGGTGGCTATACCATCAAACATTCCCAGCACCTGACAACCTGCAGCTGAATACTACAGATTAAAATGTGTCATTAACCATACCTAGAAGCAGGACCTTCCCATGTGCATGTGGCTATGGAGTAAGAACTGCAAAACCCAAACCAGTTTTCATCTTTTGTAGAAAGTACTTTTTTTTTTTTTGCTTGTGTTCACTATTACTCCTTGACAGCACTTGAAATGGCAAGTAAAATGAAGCTTCACATTGCTTCATAAGTAGATCTTCAATAAATCAACTGTACCTTGTAGTAGCTGTTGCACACTTTCAGTCCCCATCTGTAAGGCTGTAAAACCCTGCAGAGACACGATGGAAGGATCACATCCAGAACTCAACAGCAACCTGCATGTCTGAAGGTGACCACAATGTGCCGCTCTGTGAAGAGAGGTCTGGCCAAGATTATCCAACGCATTAACCTAAAAATAATACAGCACCTTGAGAATACATTATTATAAGAAATTATCTTTAACATTGTTTTGACGGTATTTTTTCATTGCTGACTGGGAGAATTTCATAAGTATTCTTACTTTAATTAGAACAACATATTCAGCATATTTTCAAAGGCCATGACATTTCAAAAGATAAGATTTAAACAAAAGCTGTTCATAAAGTTATAGCTGCATTTACCAAGGAAAAGTATCCTCTTTTTAGAATCACAGAATGATCCACAGTGTGAACAAATAGTTACAGCAGTTTTACCAAATACAGAAGTAGTCCATAATTTTGCTCAAGGCAGCAGACATCGTTTGTGCCAGTGTGTCAAATGCCTTTCACCTGTATCAGCTTACAGTAGTCTTTCAGATTAAGGACTTCATGTGTGTTTCAATCAAGGTAACCAAGATGCATTTAACAATTTAAAATTCTATACCCAAATGTACATATATTCCCTACTGTTCCACTGGTTTTGATCATCACTTTGTAAACTTCACAGCAGTCAGGCCGTATCTAAATTTCCATAAGGACGAGCTTCAACTTTTAATTTGGGCAATTCAAGCCCAAAATTACAGAGCATGACAGGGTGTCTCCTTTCTACATTCTCTTGTTGGGGAATTTGGGTGAAACACTGTATTATGGTCTACCTGTTTTACAGTTCAGACTAACCTCTTGTTGTTCATGCAGCTCCCATTTCTCTCTCTCTTTTTTTTTTTTTTTTTTTTTAAAAACTGAGTATCATTGCTACTGGAAATAAGGCACATAAGATGCTCTGCGAGCTTTCAGTTAACAATGAGAAGAACTACATCTGCACATCTTATAAAATAGGACCAACCAATGACAATGCCTCGATGTGCAGGGCTGTACTGATGGATTGATGGCCTGTGTCTTAAGTGTATAAATCTATAAACTTCCAAAAGGGATTAATTTAGCGAAGTATCTACTCTGCAATCCATTCTCATGCTATGAAAACCTATATAGAATTTAAACCTAAGCAAAAAGTATGAACAGTAACTTGTACCTTAGCTTCATGTTTCACAACTACTTCGACAACATCATTATGAGCTTTTTCTGATGCCACATGCAGAGGAGTCAAGAAGCTTTAAAAAAAAAAAAAAGAGTAATTCAAAATGTATTTTGCAAAATCTTCTAAACAAACACTTAAGAGTATTCATTTGTAACCACTCACTCTTTTGTTTTTTCATTAATGTTGGCTCCTTTCCTCAGTAGCAATTCACATACTTGTTTTCTCTTAGGATATGGAGATGCAGCAGCACAGTGCTGAAAAAAAATAAAAAACTGTAGCATTAAAAACTAGCTAGCAACATAAAGCTTTACTAATTGTTAATCACCTGGCAGTTAAGAGCTGGCTGTGTGCAAAGGCAACAGAAAAAGAAACGTGTAGAAGCTTATTAATTCAAGAGATTCCATACAGGCTCTTGGATTTACTCTGGTATTTTCCCAAATTCCCTCTCCAATAATTGCTAGAAAACAAAGCTTTACAAACAGTTAATTTGTGGTTGCTTAAAATTAGACTATTCTACAGAAAAGAAGAAAAACAATAGTTTAGATAACCTAAATAAAACACGCAATTTATATTAGTCTTAATGTTAATCTTAAACAACTTTCTTTCCTCTTTTAAACTGGACACTGGATGTTCCAGGTCGGTCTGAATTACACTGTTTGACAACAAAATCATGAGTTCTAAACTACTGCCTACTATGTTTAGGTCAGCCACAATATACGCAAAATAATTAATAAATCCTGAAATGTTACCAATGCTGTCTCATGTGTTTGAGGATGCTTGAAGTTCACTGTCTCCAAAGAAAGATGTTTCTTTATACGAGCTACATCTGATTCTCTTGCAGCCTGTAGCAGTGAGTGACCTTTGAATTCATCTTTAAAAAGAAAGAAATACATACCAGAACGTTACATTCCTTAACTCTAGAAGGATCAAGAAGATTGATTATTTCAGATAAAAAACATTCATTTTATTCCTTGACAGGACACTTAAGTGGCTTCTCCCCCACGCAGCAGACCGGGGTGCAAAAATTTCCAACTCAGACTTAAGCTTCTACACCACTTGACAGAACTTACTAGCTAAGTTAAAACATTACAAGAATGCACTTTTGTCTCTAATCCAAAGCCAGAGACATCCAAGCAGGCTGAACAAAATCTATTTCACTCACCACTGTTCTAGGTTCCACTCTTTGCATATGTATCAGTCCAAGCATAACTTTATTTGTGACCTCCCTTTGGAAAACCATTTCTAGTTGCCAACATGAAGTCTAATATAGCATTTATTAATAATTTTCCACGCACCCCAGAAAGTTACTGTTTGTCCACTCAAGGACAGAATGAGGCCATTCTTCTCAACCCATTAAGTATCCTTGACAAAATCAATGCCTTTCATCAATTTCTTTGAACTTTTAGTGATTGTGGCATACTCAAACATATTCAGCATTCGAAACAATTATGTTTTTTCTTTTCTTCCAACAAACTACAGTGGAATAAAAATGAATATTTCAACAGCCTTGGTGCATTGACAAGAGTAAGTGTGGAAAATAAAAGTGTACTGGTGAGGTTGTGAGGGAAAGTGTCCAGGGAAGAAAAGCTACAAATACCATCACAACCACGTAACTGTAAAACTGACCATACAATTATTTTAAATGCCTACATTCAAAATCATAAAATCATAGAGTGGCTTGTGTTGGAAGGGACCTTGAAGACCACCTAGTCCCAACTGCCCTGCCATGGGCAGGGACACCTTCCACTAGACCAGGTTGCCCAGGGCCCCATCCAGCCTGGCCTTGAATACCCCCAGGGATGCCCTTCAGAGCATCCATAGCTTCTCTCAGCAACCTGTTCCAGTGCCTTACCACCACCTGAGTAAAGAATTCCCTCTAACATCTAATCTAAATCTCCCCTCTTTTAGTTTAGAAAATCTAGCAATTTCAAATTATAAACAGTGAAACGTACTGCCAAATATTGCACAATTCCTTGTAAAGCATAAGCATTTTCCAAATCTGACTTCTGGCAGGTCACTGTCCAGCGAACCTCAGCACACATTACAATCTAAAACTGAAGAACTGATCTCACTTTATACTCACATGCTAATCGTTCTTTTAATTGGGGTGTTGGAGCCAAATCAATGGTGCTTTTGTTGTGACAGTTCAACAGTGTTGGGTCAGCACCATAACTTAACAAAAGAGAACAAACTTCCACCCTGTTCTTAGAAGCTGCTTCATGCAGAGGAGTGAATTGCCACAGATCCATTGCATTCACACATGCTCCATGCTTGAAAAGGAAAGGGGTAGAAAAGATGCAATATCAAAAACAGATTATTAGAAAAAGACTTCTGTCATTCATTTCAATGCAGTAGACTGTTAAAATAAAAATCAAAGCTTGTATGCAAACTGTATCCAGGACATTCTCCAGACATTCATTTTCAATATAACAGAATATTTCAGCACACCGCAGTTTTTAATCCTCTAGTGTCTCAAAGGTACATTCACAGAAGCCAAAGGCAGGCTGGTCCCTTTAGACTTTCTTCTCTGAAAATTAGAGAGGAGCTCTACTACAGGCCAAATCAGATACAGAGCCTAATTCACCTACTCCAAATCACCTCTGGACAAGTTCCTATTTCTTGTTGCTCTAGAAAAAGTCTGCAGTGAACGCTTGCACTAAGATAAACACGCTTTCTGTAAATACCCAAGTAAAGACAGCCAAGATGTCTAGAAAGAAACCAGCATTCAAAGTCAGTCTTGAATCAAAACATTAAGTACAAGGTTCTACAAGTAATACTCTTGGATATTTAACATCTATGTAGTTCTTCTCCAGGTACTGAGCGTTCTATCTTTTAGCAAGTCTGATCAGACATGCGCATTCCGATTGCTCCTGTTAACACTGTAGTGCTTACAAAAGATAATTCAAGATTCACCGGAGCAGAAATCCAACAGGAATTACAACTGTAGCTTAGCAGCTAAGACATGCAGCAGTGGCTAGGTTAATTTTTTTTGTCTAGTACCACGACTGTAAAGATTCAATTTACAATTGGCCTGTGGAGTTAAAAAAAAAACTTGTTTGTTTATACTTACTACAATATAGGCTTATTTCAATTTTTTTTTTT
>VXAA01001160.1:609605-635923 GCA_013399115.1 Anseranas semipalmata | reverse complement strand
GATGGGCCGGGCACGCGCGCGGGCGCGGCGCGCATGCGCAGCGGCGACTGCCTCAGGCAGCGCGGGCGCGCCTCGCTCTGACGGGGCCTCTGGGGCCTCGTGTGGGGGCTGAGGGGCTGCAGGCCACAGCCCGGCCCCTGCCTCGGCGGCGGGGGCTTCCCGTGCCCTCCGGGAGCGCTGCCGGGGCTGAAGGGGCTGCCGCTCTCCCAGCAATTTCCTCTGCACGAAACTCTTCCGGCCTCCGTGCTGACTCTTGTCCTCTGCCCCAGAGTCCCTTATCGCTGCGAACACAATTCGAAACTGGATTCCTGTTAATACGAATCAGTTTGTTTGTTTTTTCAAAGTTCGAGAGGAACTAAGACAGACAAAATATACCTCCTGCTCCTTTTTTTTTTTTTTAAAAAAAAAAAAGCCTCATGCTCTTTTTTTTTTTTTTCGAAGTTGGGGAGAAACTAAGACAAAATATACCTCCTGCTCTTTTTTCTTTTTTTTTAAAGCCTCATGCTCCTTTTTAAGGAAAGATTTGTGGCTCAAAAATGCAAATACAGAGTGTGCTATTTGTCCCACATGACTAGAAATGCTCCTTTGCTGCTTAGAGTAATCAAATGTAGATCAGGATGTGGTAATGACAAAGTTTTTTTTTTTTTTTTTCTGAAAAATAAAGACTGCATTCTGGTTCAAAGAACTTAAATGATGCAATCAAAGAAAATCCTTACATAGTTATTTACATAGCAAAATATGTTGCTCAAAAAGAAGTGCTTGCATAACTATGACATGGAAAGAATACACAGAATCACAGAATCACAGAATCGTTCAGGTTGGAAGAGACCTCCAAGATCACCTAGTCCAACCTCTGACCTAACTCTAACAAGGCCCACACTAAACCATATCTCTAAGCTCAACATCTAAACGTCTTTTAAAGACCTCCAGGGATGGTGACTCAACCACTTCCCTGGGCAGCCCATTCCAATGCCTAACTACCCTTTCGGTAAAGAAGTTTTTCCTAATATTCAACCTAAACCTCCCCTGACGCAACTTTAGCCCATTCCCCCTCGTCCTGTCACCAGGCACGTGGGAGAAGAGACCAATCCCTACCTCACTACAGCCTCCTTTAAGGTACCTGTAGAGAGCGATAAGGTCACCCCTGAGCCTCCTCTTCTCCAGGCTGAACAACCCCAGCTCCCTCAGCCGTACCTCGTAAGACTTGTTCTCCAGACCCCTCACCAGCTTCGTTGCCCTTCTCTGGACTCTCTTGAGCACCTCCATGTCCTTCTTGTAGTGAGGGGCCCAAAACTGAACACAGTACTCGAGGTGCGGCCTCACCAGAGCCGAGTACAGGGGGACAATCACCTCCCTAGTCCTGCTGGCCACACTGTTCCTGATACAAGCCAGGAGATAATAAAATATAGTGTTGACCGACTGCCAATTCATGGTTTTGGAGAAGAACAGAACATCTTTTTTCCTTTAAGCTTGATGAGGAAGTTTGAACTTAGATAGGACTAACTAGAAGGAAATTAATCTGGTAATTTTTGAATGTATTTTTCCACTCATGCTATAATATTTAAATAAAAATACTTTGGAAAAGGTAGTTGACAAGGGTAAAAAGATGTTAGATGTAGAGCTTAGTGATGTGGTTTAGTGGAGGACTTGTTACTGTTAGGTCACAGGTTGGACTGGGTGATCTTGGAGGTCTTTTCCAACCTAAATGATTCTGTGCTTGTGTGCTTCTGTAAAGATATATGTCTCCAAACTCAGTTGAACTTGCAGGCTATTGTTACACCAGTAAATTAAATGGCCTAAGAGCCAGGAAAGGGATCTGGCTGCTAATTTGTACTGTTTAGTCACTTCCATTCTGTTGAACACTCCTCGTCTCTGAAATAAGGTAGTTAGGTCCAAATTGCCTGTCCATGGCCTATGTTAATGCCTACATTGCACTCAGGATTTTTTTTCAGGGGGAGACTACTAGCTGTCCCAGGCCAAAACCGTGCTACAGTTAACAGGACAAGGTCCAATGCCCCTGTCTATGTCCTGGCACCATTAAGTTTAGTAATAGCCACAGTAAAAGTGTGACAGAAGAATGCAGCCAGCACAGGAACAGAAAGCACATGCTTCAACAAACAGCCTTGCTCCCATACATTTTCTGTCATCCCACTGGCTTTCCTCCCCTTCACCACCTAAATTGTAAGCTCTGCTCAGCAGGCAGGGAAGTGTGAGGCTATGGCCAGAGTTCAGCTTGTCACACACACACATAATTCAACCACTGCTTTGCATGCGGCCACAATGTTGTGGCATAAACTGTCATTAGATACAGCTTGTGGGCCTGCAGCCATCTCAGACCTTCCCAACACCTCCCCAGTAAGCATGATGAAAACTGCCCTTCTTCTCTGCAGCGCTGCAATTTGTTTCCTGAAACACCAACAAGGCAAACAAGACTGATAATGCCACTGTGAAAACCCAACAAATAACACATAAGGAACAAAAAAGCACATACATGCTGACAGTCAGAATCCTAACGACTACCTAAAGCACCACATCATCTTTCTTCTTCAAAACGTGGGGGTTCGGAGAGGTGGTGTCAGTCGGGACACTGGTTGACCCCAGCACCTCCTGGTGTGGCGCAGGTGGGAATGGGAGTTACCACGTCCTCCCCGAGAGCCCCAGTCTTCTGATTGAGGACACGTGCCAAAGCATCTGTGAGAAACATGAAGTATTTACTTATTACATGATCATCTGATCTGGCAAAAAGCAGGCAGTCTGTAAGCAGAAAAGAAATCAGGAGACATTCTTCTAAGAAATGCTTCTCACTTTACCCATGATAGTAATGTCATGTCCATGATGTAAAAAGTGTAGAAAAATAGGATCTGCGGAGAGAAAATATATTTTATTAGTCTCATTAGCATAGCTGGAAAAAAATATACAAGCTTTTGAGTTCATAAGCCCTTCTTCAGGCCGACGGCAGAAATAGCAAATGTATTAACTTTAAATCGGCTGCTTGTGTTTCAAAACAGGAGAAGGGGTTGTGTGTCTGTGGAATTGTAAATATCTGTGTCCATACAAACATATTGTGCTCCCGAGGCCCTCTAAAGAAGTTTAGAAGTCATTTTCAGTAGTTCAATATAAACTCTCCATAAGTTTCTTTCTTTGGCAAAAGCTATTATGAAATGCTAATGGATATAAATGAGAGTTAGAAAAAGACCTTGACTATAAAATATGTTATTTTGGACCTAAAATAAGGAAATTCTCCTTTCTTTCCATGTCATTATGCTAAAAAGATGCTATTTTTTTCTCAATTACCTATGGCCTAACTTCCTTTTCCAGTATGGCTTCCTGACAGCTGGAGTGTAGAACTATGGCAGGTCTCTGTGAATGGAAAATGATTTTTAAACATACTCTAAGAGCAGGATTCAATTAGCCTTGAATTCAGTGAGTCAAAGACTCTTAGCATCTTTCAAGATTGGTGTATTTATTGATAGCCTTCACCCTGACTTTTGAGAGTCACATATGTAAAATAAATGTACTTTTATTTATGTATTTCTTTTATGAGATAATAATCTGTAAAATTCAGTGCTTTCTTTTGGTCTTCTGTATAGTAGTATGGTTAGAACACCATAGCTGAAATATATATGCCAGACCCCACCCAATGTCTGTGGTAGGGATTTTTCTAGAGGTGGGTTATGAACCCCCTGCTTCCAGCACCACCCAAGGGGCTCTCCATTACCAGCTCACAGACGTCTGACCGCCATTTTGGGTGTGTAATTTGGGACATACCAGCGGCCTCTACCTCTGCAGCACATTTATTTCAGTGGCATGGCCTGCCCTGATAGAGACATTAAAGTATTTCCGAGGAGTGCTTGAACAATTTATTTAGAAGCATGCTTGGTTGGTCGCTAGAGGGCAGGAAAGAAAAGAGGACGTCGGGTGTGGGCAGCCGGGTGAGGCCGCCTTCAACCGAACCGCTTCCCTTTTTCCCTCGGAGTCCCAGGCGTGCTGGCAGGCCGGAGCATCGCCGGTAGGGACCCTCAGCTCCCAGCCCTTCATTTCGCGAGGATTTCTCAGCGCATTCTAACTTTTCCTCCAGCGGCTTGCCTTGCTCTAGGATGCAGAGTAAAATGCTGGAATTAGTAGGACATTTCGAGTGGTCAGACATTTAGCTTATTGCTGAAGAATTCCAAAATCTACTCCTTTTGAAATATTTCAAGGTGAGACTTGGCAAAACAAACAAACCAAACCAAAACCCCAGTCGAACAATCATTAATGCTGTAGACCAGGAAATTATAAAACATGCCTATAAAGAAAATAGGTAATTTTGGAGAGAAGTGGCCTTTTGTTTAGTTAGTAAATTTTGAAAACTACAAACAGAGACTTTCTCAGTGCAAGCTACTTTTTGAAAATAAGAGTGATCAACTTAAGAAATAAGAGCATACTGCAAAATGAAAGCAGTACAACAGTGTGTGTGTGTACAACCATTGCTTTAAAGGACCTTACTTTCTCCGTTCCCCTTCTCACTCTATCTATCAGGTACTCTGGCGGCTCATCTTAAACAATCAGGAGCTGGTTCCTTTCCCCTGACAGCCAAACTCTGTGGTTACTGGTCTGTAGGTGCCAACTTTGTTTTACCAGCAGATGGGGGTAAAGTGGAAAATCTAAAACGTCGTTCTGGAAAAAAAATAAAGGGATAAAAACAATAAAATGAAAGCAAACTTGGAGATGGTGAAACACTGAGAGTGAGCATCGTGGAGAGGAGCAAATACATAACTAAGTGGTCCCTCCAGGAGATGGGGCTACAACTGTGCGATGCTGACAAGCTGTAGTGGCAGTCGTTGAAATGCTGTATCTGTGTATGCCGCAACCATGAGAACTGTTCAGCAATTCGGTGACCAGCTGTGAAGATGACAGTTCACATGATACACTTAGGGAAGATTCTTGTTAGTGGTGGGGAGAAGCTTGTGCTCCTCACACCAAAAACACAGAAAAGCGTATTGGAATTCATGGAAACTGGATTACTCAGAAAAAAAGCCTTTAATCCTGGATCCTTGTGATTTCTTTAAAATGATTCCAGTTTTCCCATCGGAGACTACTAGGCAGACATGCATAGAGGGCTTAAAGGGAGCTTTTGTTTGTTTTTTTTTTTTCTGTAGTGCCTCTAACATGTCTGGGAAGACAGGGAGCTTTTATAAAAGCACAGACTCTGCACGTACAAAACCGAAGTACATGGACTGCCAGCATGGGAATGTGGCAGAGGCCTGGAGAATTGTTATTTATTGTTAGGAAGAAAGCCACAAGCAGCAGAGGAGGAGTAGGGCCAAAGATAGGCATTGACTAGGGATGCTAACAAAACATATCCATTTATATCCATTTATATCTCTGAGGTACAATAATAGGAAAAAGCTAAAAGGAAATACAGGCAAACTAGAATGTCTGTCCAACCATGCCATATTCAGCTTATCTGAAGCTAACCAAAAGAAAAAAAAAAGTGGCATACCTAAGTATATTAACTTAGAATCTGTTTAGAAATGACTGAGATGGGAAATAGTAATTCTCTTGGAAAATTCATTTTAGCGGAAAAAAATTTCAGAGGAGCAAGAAATAATAAGAGAATCTCCATGCATTTAAATTGTAGGTCCAGTGACATTATTTGAACAGAATTTGATATTAATTTCCTATCCCAACTAAAAAAAAAAAAAAAATAAAAGGCTTTGGGGATGTTCAAACATCTTCACAATTTATCCTGGTCATTTAACAGAAGTGTCCAGGTTCTCTATGTAACTAACAAGGCACGCTGACTTCTAACTGATGGGCTCTTAATTTCTGTTTGAAGCACTTTACCTCTTTCCATTGATGATATAAGAAGCTTATACCTTTAATTTGGATACCTAAATTTCTTACCTAGGGTAGGTCATGTAAATACCATGCAGAGTGTGCAGTGTGAAGACAAGCAAAGAAGCAACTAAGTCTAATCATTTTTTAAAAAGTGGTAGTGTACTGCTCTACTTGCACGTAGACTGGCACGATGTTATTTCAGAATAAATCTTTGAGAAACAGTTTCTTGAGAATTCAAACAATGGCTTCTTGGAACAGCTAGTTCCGCATTAAAAAAAAAAAAAAAAAAAAAAGGCTATTCTATTCTTGACTTAAGCTGAAGCAACACAGTTACTTGGTTCAAGAAGTAACTATAGTTTCACCATGAAGTGATAGTGATGAAATCCAATGAATTTCAACATTTTTAATGGAAGGCTTCTACTGAAAACTAGTCCATGGTACTGATTCAGAAGAGGAATTGTGATGAAAAGAAGGAATGTGGTTACAGTGGTATTAAAATCAGATATAAAAAAATTAAAATCCTGAGACTATGAATAATATATTTATGCAGATTATAACTGACAGAAACTAGGAAGTAGGTTCCAAAGGTTATGGGACTTAAACTCCAATGATCATAAATTGTCAGTAAAACAAACAAACAAACAATAAAAGTAAATAGTCATTTTTTTTTGAAAAAGGACTGTGAGAAGCAAACATAGTTATGTACACATCCTGCTAAGCATCAGTTATCACGGAGCTAAAACAGCACATGACAACTAGAAGCTTCTCCTTTGGGATGATTTTTCCGATGTCTTATCACTTGCTGTAGCCAGTAATAATGTCTCAGGAAGGGCAAAGGGATATTCTTGGAGGAAGAAAGTTTTCTGATCCATTAAAACAATTCTTACATTCGTATATACAAGGTTTAAAACCTGCATCCAAAGATAACCAGGTAAACATATTTGCATTCCTACATGAATGCCAAGTGGGCAGCAACCCTGTATTTAAGGGACTAATCCTCACTGCCATTTCATGTATTTGTCACGAGTAAATTGAGGACAGAATCTTTTTATCAAACCTCTCAGATCAAAGCAAAGCAATGCAATGCAACAGCTGGTTATACCTTAAATGTAGCGTACAATTGGACCTAATGAAACCTAGGAACTTTTTGACCATCCAGGTCAAATAATTCTAGACTTGAACTTTCTTGAAAGCAAACTAAATTTCACACTGAAATACAAGTCATGAATTTAGCTTCATTCTGAGACTGCAGCTTAGGTCTCTTTTTCTGTATGCATAACCTGGCTAAGTGTGTGCAAGAAAAAAATCTTCCAACACTGATTTCACTGATGCTATACAAAAGGTATGTTGGATTTTACACTAGAGTATATTACTACAAAGATTCAGTGAGTATTTAGCACAAGGAAGAGCACTGAAACATGATAGCAAACTAACTCCTTATCTATAGTAGTTTTTTTGGGGGGGGTATTTTGTCTATATAAGCTGCAAGAAAATAATCATGCTTGTTTTGCATTCATTCATTGACAGATTATTAATATTATGCTGGAAAAGTCCTCTATCAGCTACAAATGATGATACATTACCAAAGTTCAAACTGTTCAAATGTTGTATTTTTTTTTCACTTGGATTACATTTTACATGCAGTCACAGAATTGTCAAGCAGACAAGTGGAATACTCGCCTTTCAACTGCCTACCAAACACTAGCTATGAAACATTTTAAAAATAAAATGCCTTGGGCATCCATGCCACACACACAAAATATGTGTAAATCAACTTTAAAATTGCTTTCCTCATTGAAAGAAGAGTTAATGTATATTGGTAGGCTTTGTTTATAGCCAATATTATACATTTGAAGGATGGGAAAATATTAGCAAATTATATACTGTTGCTTTCTGTCACAGTTGAGTAATGTAAACGAATGGCAACATACTGTTCATTTAGGTACAGATAAAACCTTTTTCTGGATTTTTTGATTTTCTTGATTCTAGCAAGAGAGGGAAAAAATTCAGAGCTTTATTCAAACAGTTTGTTCTAGGATTATTTTTGTGATCCACTTATTTCTGTAATTCCTCATAGCGACTGCAAACTTTCTTCTGGATAGGTTATAGAAAGCCTCGTAACAGTAATTTATGTCTTTATTGATGCACAGAAAATCATTTTTCAATTCACTCTAGAAAACCACTGTTGTTGTTCTTGGGCTGAACATACCTTGATTGTTGAAATGTTGCCTTATGGTCACACCATGGTCACACAGTGAAACAACCCAGCTGCCTAAAAATAGTAAATAGTAGTGCTTGTATTTCACCTGAGACTATGATTATTTTGCATGGTATGTACCCTCTGTGCACTTGGCCAGTACACCCAGTGCCTAACACCTGATAAATTCTTCTTTAGATGACAACACTTTTCAGTGTATAGTGTAATCTTAAATGTAGGGTTGTTTTTAGATACTCGGGAAATATATTTCAAACTTATCCATTTTGGATTTTAGCAGTGACTGAATACATTTCTACAAAAATACAAAATAGGCCCTTTTTATTTTATGGAGTTAGCTAAATGTCACCCATTGCTGTTAGGATTAAGTTACACAGGATGTCATTTCAACAGTGAGGTAACTTGGGGATAAAACTAAATATATCTCAGGTTCCATCACTCTGGAGTCCCTCCAGGAGACCAAATAGTCTTCCTTCTCCCTTTACTTTTCAGTTCGTTGCCTCATCTGGCCAGGCTCTTTGGTTTTCAAGATGAGGTCTCAAGGTAATGGCTGAAGGACTCTTCTGCCTCACTTCTCCGTACTTGCCCAGTACTTTACCTTCTAGGTCTATCTCATCACCCAACCAATTTCAAAACTAGCAAATGAACAGCTGAATGGAAAAGTATATTGGTTGCGGAGGCAGTAGTCAAGACTAAGATCTTAAAACCTTAAAGACATCTGAAATGCTATCAATGCACACAAAATAAATGCTCTGTAGGCACGTAACAGTGAAATAGCTTTCTCATTTTCCTTCAGAAATAATCTCACCAATGATCCTTTCTTTGTTGTCCGGACAGACCATGCAGCAGAGATACTGCTGTCTTTCTTGACACTGTCCATGTACAGAAACTCTTCAGTGTGGATCAGAATAGTCCCTGCAGTATGTACAAGGACATAGGACCTAGCCGTTTTTGTGGCCATCTTAGCTCAAAAACAAAAATCCTGTGCAGCAGATAAGCACGTGACAAAAGTTGGCCTTGTTTGTATTTGTTCCCAGATACATCATATTCCTTGAAAAAAAATCTGTGGAAAACATGCTGGTTTCTAGGGATCTTTAACTGTGGGCAAACAAAACATTTTTATAGTTTCTTGTAGTTTGACACAACTAACAGAGCCCTTAGTGTCAGCTGTGTACTCAGAGTGGTGCAAAGCACTGTGGAAATTATGGCAGCATACACAGGAGAGTACACAAATGCTTTGTGACTTTCTTTTCCATTCAGGTATTTTTGACTATAACAACATCTAATAATTTTATTAGGATTATCAGTTTACCATTTTTCACTAGATTAAGTGATCTGAAAGAAGTCTGCTTGCTTTAGCAAACATTTGAGTGACCAAAGTGCAGACTTCTCCTCTCAGAACAACTGATACATGCTCGTCCTCATGCAGCTATCATTTTCTCCAGGACAGAATGATCACAGTATAGAAGCATCAGAAAGTCTTAGGAATCCTCCAATTTAGCCAAAATAGCATATATCAAAACAAACAGGCTGGAGAAGTGGGCCCAAGAGAACCTAATGAGGTTCAATAAGGCCAAGTGCAAGGTGATGCACTTGGGCTGGGGCAATCCCAGGTACTTACACAGACTGGGAGAAGAAGAACTCGAGAGCAGCCCTGCGGAGAAGGACTTGGGGGTCCTGCTGGACGAGAAGCTGGACATGAGCCGGCAGTGCGCGCTTGCGGCCCGGAAGGCCAACTATGTCCTGGGCTGCATTAAAAAAGGGGTGGCCAGCAGGGAGAGGGAGGTGATTGTCCCCCTCTACTCTGCTCTGGTGAGACCCCACCTGGAATACTGCGTGCAGGCCTGGGGCCCCCAGCACAAGAAGGATGTGGAGCTCTTGGAACGGGTCCAGAGGAGGGCCACTAAGATGATCAGAGGGCTGGAACACCTCTCCTATGAAGAAAGGTTGAGGGAACTGGGCTTGTTTAGCTTGGAGAAGAGAAGGCTCCGGGGAGACCTCATTGCGGCCTTCCAGTACCTGAAGGGAGCGTATAAATAGGAGGGGGAACGCCTGTTTACACACATTGATAGTGATAGGACAAGGGGGAATGGTTTCAAACTAAGACAGGGGAGATTTAGGTTGGATATTAGGAGGAAGTTTTTCACTCAGAGGGTGGTGAGGCACTGGAACAGGTTGCCCAGAGAGGTTGTGGATGCCCCATCCCTGGAGGCATTCAAGGCCAGGCTGGATGTGGCGCTGGGCAGCCTGCTCTAGTAGTTGGCAACCCTGCCCAGAGCAGGGGGGTTGAAACTAGATGATCTTTAAGGTCCTTTTCAACCCATGCCATTCTATGGTTCTATGATTCTATGAAACTTGGAACTGAATAAAACCATTTTTTTCTGAGCTTTTCTTATTTGGTAGCTACTCAGGTAACACAGAAGGGGCTGCTGGTCTCAGAATAAAAGTTAAATTCATCTTACCGAGGTGAAGTAATAGGAAGTAATTAAACAAGTATTCATGCCATTTGCATTGCTGAGAAAAGCTATGGGAAACCATACTGGCTAAACCTAAATTATGCATGAAGGGCTGCCCTGGGGCCACTGTCTTGTCAGTCAGATGCAGACTTGCAAGCCCAGGCTCAGAGGTGGCTCGAGCTGGTCCCTCACAGCGCAGAGGCCCCAGCACCCAAGGCCACCAGGGCTGCAGCCTGCAAGCAGCTGGTGAGGCAGCAAGGTGGGTGGAGGATGGATGGGGAGTATGGCACTGCTGCGCAGGCTCTTTCAAAACAGCATATAGACAGCTATTTTGTCTTTTTTTTTTTTTTTTTTTTGTGGAGGTAATTCACCTCTGGAGGTGTCAATACTGCAGATGTGGTAGAAGAGTTAACTCATGAATGAAAGAGGAGTCAAAGAAAGAAAGGAAGTCAAAGCAGACCTGCTGCAAATGAATGCTACAACTACCCAAGCAGTTACAGAGTAGTTGTAACCTCGTTCGCTGTTATTGTTGGTTTGAGCATGAGAAATGCACAAACTCCAAACTATGCTCCCACACAGGCCAAGCTTATCATGTTATTCAAGCTAGAGATCTGTATGTATGCATAGAAGTCAGCTTGGGACACCACTGAAACTCAACCTTTAGGACAGAGAAGCCTAAAGAACCAGATATCTCCTTTAGTTACTGAACTACTTCAGAAATATATTTCTTCTTTACAGAAAACCATGGAAGCCAAGATTGTGTTTGTATTTTGAAATTGCCTGGTTACTGATTTTTTTAATCTCTAAGTTACACTTTGTCCAACTACTTTAGAGAGAGGATTTATTGCCAGTTATTTTTTCTTAGGCTAAGTGCCAGTGTCCTCTTTTAAACTCATGCTTCGGCTCCAGCTGATCCCAACACAAATGTGAAGGCTTAGGTGACTTCATACTCCCCAGACAGAGCTTCCAAACTTACATTGTGTAAAAGCTTGATATAGCACCTCTGTGCCTATATTCGGAGGAGTTATGTAAAGCATCTAGACATGTGGTTATTGTAAGTACTGGGAAATTCAGCTGCCTTTTTTTTTTTTTTTTTTTCTACTGGTGCCAGGCACTCGGATACATCTTGGAACACGGTCTGTGCCATTTGGAAATCCTGCCTTCTGCCCACTGTTCAGAGAAAAAGAAGTTGTGTGAAGAGAAACTAGCACAGACACGGTGTGTATTATGTGTCAACAAGCTTCAAACCAGAAATTTAAAATCAGGGGAAGACTTTGATTTTTCAGGCCAAAATGGTGCTGGTTCCGATAACATCTGCCCTAGAAATATGGTTAAGAAATTATCTTGTAATACTATGTGCAGACTGTTTTGTATCTTGATCTTTTGCTAAGCACTGGAACACTTAAAATCAGTGGTTGAAAACATTATTATAAATGTTAACTACCTTCCCCCCCACTCCAAACAACAAAAAGCAGTGAATATTAAAAAAAAAAAAAAAGAAAAGCCTTGAAGTTTCAAGAGGCGGAGGGAATATTTTCACAGGTGTGTGACAGTTATCTGCACTTTGTGACTGCTTGATAAGAAAATTTGCATTGCTTCTCTTATAGGAAGAAGTATGTTTGTAAAAAGACAAAAAATAATACCTATTCCTGGGCTTGACCACAGAGAAGGGAAAGACCTTCCATAGCTTCTTAACTGTTATCTTAACTGATGTTCATTTCACATCTTGCCTTTCAATTCAGGGATCTCTAAACAGCTTACTAACCAGCAATTTTTCCATCATCTATTTAAATTGCAAAGTGATTACAAGGAAAAATAAGAGAGATAGGGGAACTGGTTTTTATGTTTCCAGCTTGGGTGGGGCAGGTTGTGCTGTGTCTGGAGACCCACAATTCAGACAGTCTTGAAATGGGTATTGACACTGTAGGCTAAATTCAGAATGAACTCAAAGCAAGACCACAGTGACGTGCAGGGACTCATACCTGGCATCATTTGTATGTTCTTTTCCTTTGCTATGTGTTTTACCACCTTATATCACTCTCACACATTTATCTATAGGAAAATAAAGCCCTCCTGTTTTTAAATTGCTTCTGAGTTTGATCTAGACCCTTTCATTTAAAAGACATGTTCACAATTGTGCATTTGAGCTGCTGAATTGGAGCCTGTTCACAGTAGACCCACTGACATGCAAACCTTGTTTTTGCATCTGAGATGTTAGCATACGGTGAGTCTAATAGCACACAGTTAGGCAGTGCTTAGGAGCTGACAGGCTGATAACTTTTTAAGCTGCTTCTCAGCTGCAACCGAGAACATGACTGCTTTTAGTTGTCTTCAGGGCAAAGAATTTCATCTGAACTCCTGCTGTGGTTTTAGCACACCCCTTTGATGTGACCTAAAATGACTTAGGAAGAATCACTGATCAGTTATGGCTCTCTTCTGTTAACTACAGGTGAGAAGAAGTAAGGTGGATTTGAACCCTTCCTCTCATGTCCACAGGTCAACGATGGCAGGTTGCATCCCCTCTTGTACTGAGTTTTCCACTGAGGAGTGTTTGCTGTGCTGGCACACACGGCAGCTAGATGTGCTGAGGACTGGCATAGCTCCTCTAACTGCAGGGACAAAAAAAGAGCAGTAGGAGAAGGAATGGGATGGCAGGAAAATGTGCCTCTTAAAATGTCACACATCATTTTAACTCGCACCTCTTCCTAACATTCATGTTACTTTAGGCACAAGGCGAAGGCAATGGAGTGAAGGAAGGGGAGTAGCTAACATCACCTCTGAATTAAGATCCTTGTGCTTAGCACTGCTTAAGGACAATGACATTTTATTAAAATAGAACTCGAGGGAATTTCTGCCTGAGTAGTGATGTTTGCGTAAAACTAAGTGTGCCTACAAAACACAGAGCTGTAGTGAAAACCGTTTTTGAAGATGTAACATTTTTCTTCATATTTAGACAATGTATCTAAATTAAAAAAAAAAAAAAGATTTTTGCTTAGATCTTTGTTGGCACATTACATTTAAATTACGAAATACCTGATGGGAGAAAATGACCAATGTGAACTGGCAGTGCTCTCTTCCAGTTCCATTTTAAGAAAATGGAGGACACCATAGCGAGGTGCTGCATCAGCAGCCATCCTGGGACACTGCTCAGAGACAGAATGCAGCCTCTGAGATATGGAGCCTCTAACTCAACCTATCTCCTAGTCTGGCATGCATTTTTTCCATCACTATTTCCTCCTGCTCTCTGCCTCTACTCGAAGTTAGAACCAATTTAACAGATAATTCTAGACATCCCTATTCAAAAGTACCGCATTTTTCAGATTAAAAAACAAAGCAAAGTAAACATTTTCTCAGAATGTATGCTTATATCTCTCTTACCCACTCTAAATCCTTACATACACTTTTGGCATCAGTCATTCTATCACCTGCCATCTGAGCCAGGCTACCAAAGACAAATATAAGGTGACTGAGTAGTCAATTATCTGCAAGAATGAAGTCTCAATGCGTAATTGAGCTCATCTGCTCATAAGACTTAAAAAGGAAGAAAACCAGTTTTAGGTATGATGCTATGTATCAGCAATGGAGTCACAATACGTTTCGGTAGTCTCACCATGCTAAAAGTATGCTGACTCAACAGTTAAAATATGGTACAACATATCAGTGGCTCAAAGAATTCTACAGTAGTTTGGCTATATGTTGTTGGTGTGTATGCAATAGTATATCTGTAAGTCTCCTTTCCTTCTTCCTGCTAGAAGGTCTTCCTCTAGTTCCATGTTTCAGAACTTTGCTGGGACGCTTTTGATAAGGCATGAGAACATCATAATTCAGCTGTGAAACTTACTACCAATATCAATCCACAGGCAAAGTAGATGCTCAGTTGGTCTAATGAACCACTTTTTCTTCCATAAACAATACAGACATGAAATAAATACTAGGCAACCGTTCTTCAAACTATCATAGACTTTTTTTTTAACGGTATTTCTTTTCAGCATTGCAACAGACTGGTGTTGGTTATCACCATTCAAGTCAATTGAGTCACACTGGCACAGGAGAAGTGTAACGCAGGGAAGAACAGAAACCCATGTATTCAAAGGAACCTTGTGCTCCATTACATTTGTGCAAACTCTTGTGGCTATGTGGATGATGCACAATGAGAGAAAATTTGTCTCAAAATTCAGAGTACTTCCACTGAATGGTTTTCTAAGCATCTCCTTGCTCCATCAAGAAAAAAAATGGTAGTAGGAGTTTGCAAAGGAATTTTGCATCCTTCTTACTACTTGTGTTGTAAGGGTTACACACTGACTATGGTAACATTGGTTGTTCAGGGAAAAGATCTTAAGGAGTATAATAATTACTCTCTCTTTCAAATTCATGTGGATAAAGAAAGGAAATGATCCTAAGAACAGAGGACATCAAAGACCCAAGAAAGCAATAGGAGTATCTCTGTTCACTTAGCTGAGAACCTGTCATTAGAAATGTCAGAAAATCCTGGCAGGGACTTTCTATATTAATAGATAACAAGTTATTCATCACTTCACACTAGTTTGATGTGCTTACACTGGAGTAGCTCTCATGTTTTTCAGAAAATTTGTAATTTCATTAGGCTTAGTTGGTTTTAATCAGCATTGTATCCAACTCTAGTAGGCTTATACCTTTTAAACGACACAGAGATTAATACCTTATTTTGATAAAAATGGTAGAAAGAAGGCTCTGCTGCACAACAAACTAATGCAGAAAGTCTGAGTTCAGGAAGTTCCCTGCTTCAGACAGAAAGACATTTACCTACAAAAGGGATTGGTTTGCCTTCATATTTGTATGTGGCTATAACAACAACAACAATAATATAATAAACAGCACACGCAAGAGTCTGGAATGTGGTTTACATAGCTATAATATGCTATAGGCTATATTATGTATTTTTAAAGTTCTACATGCCATTTGAAAAGACAAAGCACAAAACTAATGCTATATTACCTGTGAAACATAACAAAGGAGACTAGAAGTAGGGCAGAGTAGAAAAGACACTACATACCATTGCGCCTAAGGCTGATCTAGACCTTTTGATTTAGAACAAGATCAGTAACAGAAGGCACAGGCACACTCCTGTACACAACTTTTTTTTTTTTTTTTTAAGAGATTTTTCAATAGTGAAGAATATGTTTAGACTTGAGAAATTTTAGGATGTAGCATATGAGTCAGCATCTTGGTTTCTGGATGAACAGATAATGAATCATCACTTCTCTTCCTCTATCTGTACCTATGATGTGTTGCATAAAAAGGGCCAGGCATACTGTTTTACTTTCTGGTATATCTGCAGGGCATTCATAACCTGATTTTGAAGCTAACAGCCCTGATGATAAGGTGTCTTTTCTAAAAGAGACATTCCATTGACCAACACCTCATCCTACTTTCAACATTGCTGTGCTATGACTAGCAGAGAAGTTTCTCCTTAAACACCTTCTTCATGGGATATTCAAATACAGACAGTATGAATTATGAATATGTCTATTATCTGGAGAAACCAAATGTGTAGTGTATACATCCATGATACCGTTCTTATACAGAGCTAGAATTTATTTTCTGTCATGCTCACTGTTTTTCTGACTACTGTGAGAAAAAAGCTACAAATGGAGTGACTTTCCCTTTCCCTTGGGGGACAGAGTTTTAAAAAGTTAACATTCTGGAGTGGATGGAAACAGATTTATTGAGCTTTATTTTTTAATATTTTACTTCCCTCCATTCCCTTCCTCACTCCCGAAGGACAGAATCACAACTTCCTCTCCCATAACAGCCAGTTTATGTGGCTAGACATTTGCTGGCTCAGGGATAGCCTATTCTTGCTGTACCAATAGACTGCAAAATGCATCTTCTGGAATGGGTCTGTCAGCCTCTGTGTTAGAGCTATGCCACTTTGCATACATAATATACTGCAGAGAAATACATCTATATAAGAATATGTAAAAAGGATCCAAAACTTTAGGACAGATTTTTTATAACCCAGGAGAATGACACGAGTGCCACACCATGCCCGTACCATGTATTATTCTGTGTCCTCTATCACTGCCTGGGAAGGGTTCCCTGGTAGAACTCGTTGCTAAAGAGAGAGAGAGAGAGGAAGCTTTCTAAACCATTATGTTTCCAAGAAGCACTCTGATGAACACTTTTTCTTCTGAACATTCTGATTTTGTAACAAAGAAAATTTTCTAACTACCTCTGGTTGAGAGGTTTTTTTCCTGTTTACTAGCCTGGGAATAAAAACAGAATTCCTTTTCACCTTCAACACACTCAGTGCTTTCTCCTTCAGAGAAAAGTGCCCACATAACTCCCTATACCCTTAAACAGTACATTATGACTAGCAAATGTATGTCAGCATCACTGAGGTGAGATCTGTGCTTTTGCAGTAGAGTACAAGCTGGATGAACTTAGTGCATGGCGTTTTGCTCAATAAGCAAAGTCCATCCAGTTGCCTGGTTAACACAAAACAGCTAAGAGAAATAACCAGGAAGGATGTGTGTGGGTTAGATTAGCATTTGAGCAACCTTAAGTGGTCTGAAGCAAATTTCTGCTGGTGTGGTATAGGAGCAGTGTGGTTCAGAAAGGGCTTCAGATAGAAAAACTCAAAGGTTGGCAGAATGCTTAAATGAGGTGAGTTAAAGTAGTAATGAAAACCTTCGTGGCTTTTGCTAAGCTAACAGGGCAATAAGCTTTGGGTAAAAGTTTATGGGAAAGAAAGTGGAAGTGTGGTGAACCAGTTCAATAAAGACTTGGAGCCAGGAGGGATGAGAAGGTGAAATGTAAATTGAAAGCACGAGAAGCCACTCAACCAAAGTGAACTAGGAGAAGAGATATGAAGATGAAAGCAGCAACACATGGGGAAATAAAGATGTGGAAGATCTTAAAATGTAGTGTCAGAGCAAAAACCTCCAGAGGTTTGAAGTTGGCCTATCCATGGCTGGTGCAGCAAGCAAAGTAAATGGCTTGCGTATCAACATTTGGGAGGACTGAACAAAAGTTTTATAGATGTGTGAACAGGTGTCATTTGGAAATGGTGGCAGATGTGAAATCAAAAGTCCTGAAGGCCTGAGAGAACAGTTACAAGTCTGTTTCCATTCCATCTTCCATTCTTTCCATAGATGACTGAAATCATATATGAGAGAATGATTTCTAAAAAAGTCTCCCAAACCACAAATAAAATGTAACTTATTGTATGCCAAAATACAGATAACTGCTGTTTCCTAAACCACAGAGCACTGAAGAAACTGCACAAATATCTATGTACCAACCTGTACAGAGTCTTTGCCACAGCAAACAAAGAAGTTCTGCTTGTGTTCTGCTGAGAGAAGACCATGAATCTTGTTTAAAATCCTGAAATGAAGGCTAGGGGAAGTGATCATTCCCCTCCACTGGGTACTTCTGAGGTTGCGTCTGGAGTACTGTGTCCAGTTTTGGGTCCCCCAATAAATTAGACCCTCGTGGACTAACAGGGGTGAAAAAAGGGGAGGGACACCAAGAGGGTTAGGGGACTGGAACGTGCTGCACCAGGGGCGGCTGAGGGAGCTGAGTTTCCTTAGCTTGCAGAAGAGAAGTCTGAGTAACAGTAGATCAGAGTGCAGCCTTCCACTACCGAAAGAGGGATGATAGAGAAGATGGAGCCAGACCTTTCTCCAAGGTGTGCAGAAAAAGGAAAAGAGGCAACAGCCAGGTGTTGCAGCAAAGGAATTCCAGTTATAAATGGAAAAATATTACAGGAGTGGTTAAGCACTGGCAGAGGTTGTCTAGAAAAGCTGTGGACTCTCTGTCCTTGCAGGTCAGCTGGATGAGCAACCTGAGCTCAGCCAGACAAGCAACCCGAGCAGCCAGATCTAACTTCGAAGCTAGTCCTGCTTTGAGGAGGAGACTGGAACAGATGACCTCCAGAGACTCCTTCCAGCCCCAGTTATCCTATAACTGTAATTCTCCAGAGAAATATGCAAGATTTTTCTCACTGATTAAAGCATTTTAAAGATTGCAAAACCTACTGTAAGCATTATTGCATATGTGGTGTAAGCACATTTTGACAGTAAACTCTGTGTTCCAGGAAGCAGCATCCAAGAATAACCCAAGGAAACCAATTTATTGCAAATATGTTATTTAGGCCACAGATCTTTCTACAGTCAGAGGCCCTAACTACTTCCCCTCCTGTTGCAGGATGAAACAAGACTGATGCTGTTACAGCCCTTGGATTTGAGAGGCTTCATTCTTTCCAGCAAATCTAAAAATGAAATTAATCTCTGCATGAAATTTAACCCCTGTGAAACTGAGGAAATGTGTGTGTGTGTGTATAGTTATATATATGTATGTTATGCATCCAAAAAGAATGCTGAAAGAACTAGGTCAGATCCTAGGAAACTCCTATTTTAAGGCTGAAGTGATTAGAAGTCACACTAAACCTGAAAGAGAAAAGGTTCATTTATCCCCTAGACCTATGCCATAGGGGAGCTTTTTCCCCCAACAGAGCAAATCCAAGAAAAACTCAACACAGAATTTCTCTGTATTAATTTCCAAGCACTGTTCCTTCCTTTTGATACGCAAGACAAAAAGGACCTTGTAAGAGAACCTAAAATACAGAAATGGATCATGTCTCTTTGGTGGCTGAATAAGAAAACAAACATTATTCAAAGGCTTCTAAACACTGTTCGTGAACATGTTGCAGATGTCAGCTGGGCTGCCATCAGATACAGCAATGCTCGTTCAGGATGAAGGCTTTCATAAGCATGCAACATAAGACTTATGAGAATGGCAATCATATTGAAAAATCATGTGGTTCCTGCAAGGCTGTAAGGAATTTTTCACACCTGGATAAAAGAGATCACCTTTTTGATTGAAAGACTGCAAAGAACAAAATTCTTCCAATGTAACTGACAGAAGTGTCTATGCAGCCAACATTTGCTTGGTCACACAGAATCACACAAACTAAATTGCACAAAGCAGAACTTCACTTACTGTTATTTTCGAAAAGACTAACGATCAACAGAGGTATTTCCTCCACCTGGCCCCCTATGAAAAAGAATAAACACTGATTACTTATACACAGCAACATGATTTATATTTATGAAATGTTTGGCCACAGAATCTCAAGGTTCAAGCTGTTTGGATGTGTGGTTACAAATAAAGAGAAAAGAAATGTAGTTTCCAAAAATACTGAAACACTGCATTTCTTTCAAACATCTAGGACAGCCTTTACATTCTCAAAAACTGGTCTATATTCATAAGCCAGATTTTTTTTTTTTTTATATGTGTCCATAAAATAAATGTATGTTTTGTTTTCCATACTCTTGTCAATCCTTCACTGGAAGTTTAGATTATTCCACAAATGAATACCTACAGTCATGTTCTTCCTTCTTTCAGTTTTCCTTTCCCTTTTTACACTAAGTACCAGCAATTTATAAGTAACATGGCATTGCCTTTATTTAATCTGTTGCTTACCACATACAACCAAAGCAATTATACTTTCAAAAGACAGCATTTTATATAAAAGCTATTTAAAGGAATCTTCCTTGAAATATCCTGAATTTAATATAATTACATTACACAAAACTTTCAAGCAGCCTATGATATGTAGTCTTGCTTTTCTATGCCAGTTGTTTCAGAAAACAATGCGCTTCTCTTGCACTACACATTTCCAAAGTGACGGCACATCTACCATTGACTAATCTGTCATTAATCAGTCTTAATAAGATTAAACATTTTAAATCAATTTCTAGCTTCCAATTCACAGAATCATAGAATCACAGAATTGTTCAGGTTGGAAGAGACCTCCAAGATCACCTAGTCCAACCTCTGACCTAACTCTAACAAGGCCCACACTAAACCGTATCTCTAAGCTCAACATCTAAACGTCTTTTAAAGACCTCCAGGGATGGTGACTCAACCACTTCCCTGGGCAGCCCATTCCAATGCCTAACTACCCTTTCGGTAAAGAAGTTTTTCCTAACATTCAACCTAAACCTCCCCTGACGCAACTTGAGCCCATTCCCCCTCGTCCTGTCACCAGGCACGTGGGAGAAGAGACCAATCCCTACCTCACTACAGCCTCCTTTAAGGTACCTGTAGAGAGCGATAAGGTCACCCCTGAGCCTCCTCTTCTCCAGGCTGAACAACCCCAGCTCCCTCAGCCGCTCCTCGTAAGGCTTGTTCTCCAGACCCCTCACCAGCTTTGTTGCCCTTCTCTGGACTCTCTCGAGCACCTCCATGTCCTTCTTGTAGTGAGGGGCCCAAAACTGAACACAGTACTCGAGGTGCGGCCTCACCAGAGCCGAGTACAGGGGGACAATCACCTCCCTAGTCCTGCTGGCCACACTGTTCCTGATACAAGCCAGGATGCCGTTGGCCTTCTTGGCCACCTGAGCACACTGCTGGCTCATATTCAGCCGGCTGTCAACCAGCACACCCAGGTCCTTCTCTGACAGGCAGCTTTCCAGCCACTCATCCCCCAGCCTGTAGCTCTGCCTGGGGTTGTTGTGCCCCAGGTGCAGGACCCCGCACTTGGCCTTGTTAAACTTCATACAGTTGGCCTCAGCCCATCGGTCCAGCCAGTTCAAAAGCTTCAGTTCAAAGCTTTCAGTTTCTAGGAATTTAAATACAACCTTACAAGGTTCTGAGACCCCATACTGGCAAGAATTGTTGCTACTGACCTAAAAAGAACCAATCCCAGAGCCCCTGCCAATGCTTGAAGATTTAGGCCTATATCATACCCCGGTGAGAATGATTATTCTTATAGTTGCTGTAGAAAATGTAAAATTCATCCATCTTTGCATAATTTCTCAGTGAGTTTAGCTGCAGGCCACTTGACCCTTTCTCTAAGGGATGTGTATATTCTGCCAGGCAAGTCTGCAAGGCAGCCTGATTTCTACAAACAAGTTGCAAATGGTTAGGAAACTGATTTATTGTCCTGTCCAAGCCTGAGTTTTCATATGTCTAATAATGAAATATCTGGAAAAGTGAAACATTTTTGGAAACTTGCTATTCCCATCCCCAACAGTTTACGTTCATTTTATTTTTTACCTTCTTTCTTTCCAAATTAAAAGCTTATTCCCAAATCAGCATATTAAAAAGTGTTTTATCAGCAATTTCATCCTGAATAATATCAATAAAAAACGCTTTCAGAATCTCTTAAAGCTTAGCTGTATCATCAGGATAAACAGAAGCTTTGTGGTCACGGGAATATTTTTTTCTAGACCTTCTGTGATTTCAGCCATAGGGAATGGGGTAATAAAAATTGTAACAAGATGAAAAACTTATTTATTCCTGATAAAGACTGTGCCAGTGCTAAAGAAATCCCCAAAACAACAATGGAGTTTCCCAGGAAGAGTTTCCTTGGTCCACTTTTGTAGCCATAAGGAATTCTTAAAGTTCATTGAAGCGCTCTGAGAAGCAAGTAAAGAAAGTAAGTTTCTGTTAAGATTATATAAGGCTTCTATTGACTGTACTTCATCCAATAAATCACTGATTTTATGTTTTCAAAGGTCTACAGGCTCAACTCAGTTTGGACTTCCCTAGCCTTCACGTATACCTGAATAATTATTTGCATCATAGTCTTGGTCATAGAAACCTACTGCCCAACCTCATAGATAATATGCATTTACAAAGATTAGTTTTAGCAGCAGAAAGCTAATATTGAACATAAGAGGTCAATCCAAGAAAAGAAATGGCTGGTGTAAGCCTTGTGTGACAGCACTGTCCCCTGAGCTGATGGGCCATGCCTGTATCACAGATAATCTTTTGTTAAAGCCCCGCTTCATTGACGTGTGTTGAGTGATGCTGTGGGAACCAAATATGCGTTAGCCAAAAAAAGAAGGATATTTTCTGTTTTCTAGCAACCGCAGTATTTGCCTTGGACTAGCAATTGATTTTAGTCTCAAGCCCAAAATGAAATCAAAAACTTCCCTGTTAAATTGTATACTATTACTGCACTGAGCTAGCATTACTCTCCCACCCTGCAAATAGCAGCAATTTTTCAAAGGACACATTACTATGCAAGTGAAATGGAGATTTATAATTTTTTCTCTCTGGGCTTTATTCTATATATGTGGTTGTGACTTAACTTTGCTCTCAGGAAATGCTTGCTTATCTTTGCTTAAAAAGGCTTCAATTAAATGCCAAAGGCCATTCAACTCTTTCCATACCCGCAACATATCTCCTTTCTTCCGTCCTGAAGCTGTGGGGGAGGGCAACAGAGAAGCACAGCAACAGCAACCTAAAAATGATAAAGCCGAAGAGTAAACCACAAAAATTTGTTTAACTCCTCAGCTTTGGAACATGGATTGAGAAAAGCTGCACTTTCATTCCCCTCAGCCATAAAATGGCCAGAGCCAACAAACAAATGACCAAGCAAACCCTGGGCTGTCTGATAGCCGAGAGAAACCCGCAGTCACTTATTATCTGCTCTAAAAGCCGCTGATTGAAAAAAGAGTTGGCCAGCTCAGACAGGTGAAGAACAGCGAGACCTGCAGGGCTGTCCACATGTACAAGCATTCACGGTGGAGCTAATGCTATAGGTTGGTCCTTGAGCAGAACAGCTTGAACCCCATTGCCTGCTTGTCACGGAGCAACCTCCGTGAAGAGAAACTCACTGGAGAGCCAGCCTGTGTGCTACCTTGCTTAGGGATAATGCAGACGAAACTATTTTTAAAAACATAACTTTAAAGTTTTCTGAAACTATAGTGACAATTTACTGCAGTTAATTTGTTGCAATTAGTTTTTTTACATTTAAAGTGCAGCGTTTTCAGAAAAAGGGAAAGAACTAGTACATGTGGTCATGTTTGTTTTACTTGTTGCAGAATGAGCTGAGGTGCAGCCCCTTCTGATGGGCTGGCTACGGACACCCTGGCCTCTGCTGGCGCTGTATTTCTCCCTTTGCTTCTGTATGCACCTACAAATGTCAAGGGAGTTGACAGGACACAAAGTGCTGCCAAATGCACAGTAAGACAATGATTTTTTTTTTTTTTTTCCTCTAGTGCTCCTGTTTTAGCAGCCCTATTTGAAAGGCAAGACGGACGGACAGACAAATCTACATTTTTAAGCTGCCGATGACAGGAGAGCCACTGAACCAAAATAACTAGAAACCTGAGTCCTCTATAAAAAGCGCAGATAGAGGACCATCACTGACAGTGCAAACTGTTCTGCTACCCCAGGTAACCCCATCAGTTTGCCTCAGTGCAGACATCTCTTTTCGGGTGAGGAAAGAGTGGCTCTGGCTCTGCACAACCCTCTCTGCTTGTATTGGCAACTGGAAACTGGGGCACCGCTCTGTGACCATGAACGGGCCTCGGGTTACCAAGCAGCTGCTGAGCTGCTGCTTTCAGTCCATATTTACTAACTTGGGCAATGATCTGTCCATGAAGAGCTCTGTATCTCACTACTGTTTTTTTTTTTGTTTTGTTTTGTTTTTCACTTTTTTGCCAAGCATATAACCTTAAATAATCTTCCATAACGTTTTCTAAGCCAGACAAAAGAGATGTTTCAACCCAATGGGAACAACATGTTTTATAGCACCAAACAATGCAGCGAGCTACTCCACAGTAGTAGAAATGTGTGCAGCAAAGCCTTGGGGCAACTCCTTGTGTGCAGGCTTCAAGCATAGCTCAGTGTGGAATAAAACAATTGTCCAGGTCCCATTTAATGCCTGCACATAGAGAGAGCGTGCCCCAGCTGCTGGATGGGCAGCTGCACGGCTTGGCAGTGCCACATGGGGAGCACCAGGGACAAAGGCTTTGGCAGCACAGGCTCACGAAACTTCTCCGCAGTTGCTCACTCATGTTTTAAATGGGTGAATTCGGGATGTTTGGTAAGTGCCAGCCATGTGTCATGCCCATGGGGCATCTTGGGCCCTGCTTACTGCTGCCAGAGGCTGACATTATTTGTAGCTCAAAAGAAGAAACGCACCTTGCAACTAGCAGGGCTCAAAGAGCACAGTTTTCTAGCACTTTTCCTAAGTGAACAATGAGAAAATATCATCTGCCTTTGAGAGGGACTGGTGGTCACCAAGAGATAAGGAAGGTGGAGAGGACGGAGTGTGACTTGCGGAGCAGAGGACCAGGGAAGGTCATCCTGAATAGCTGGCACCAGGGAACAGACCAGGACCCTTCCAAACCCTTGTCTGCACTGCCAGTCAGTGCTTCAGACTTCATCTGCGTGACACTTAGTGTCATGTACTGGCACGAAAGGCAGGAACTTCAGTCACCGAGGGTCCAAGCTAAGAAACTGAAGTCTTACTGTCCTATGAATGCTCTCATTATCTGTATAGAGACAGCGTGCGGGTCTGTGTGCCACACTTCAGTCAACAGAAGTCTTCCCCCTCCAGCACTCTCAAGGCTGGTTTTTAGCCTGCTTCTGTGCAGCCTGAATCCAAAACGGAGGTGTCATTGTCACCTCCTGCCGTGCCTCGGCCTGTGCTTACACACCGTCTCCTAATAAACTCTCATGCACAGCAGTAGAGCCTTTCATTCACAAACCAAGAAAAGAAAAAAAATAATTTGGATGAACTAGAAAAACCCGGAACATCTGTGCATCACTGTAAGTCCCCTTTGCTTCATGTAGGGCATAGTACTTCCTGCTATTCATTTCTGCATGGTCTCATCTACCGGCAAAACCATGAACTCTGAAAATTACAGCTCACAGACTCAGCATCACATCGCATGGTGTGACTGCGAGTCAACCCGTTGCCCCTGGGAGCGAGCGGGCGGGCCAGCAGGAAGGTGGCAGTGAAACCGCAAAGCCACAGAAGACTCACTGAGCCAGGTGGCATCCGGGGCTCGTCTCTGACGAGCAGCGACTTGGGGGCAGGCCTGCTCTGCAGGAGGAAGCCTCCCGAAGGAGGAAGCGTGCAGAAGGCAGCACACTGCTGCTGGTGGGCTGTCTGCACGTCCAGCGTCTGCCAGGGCTCGTGGGCCCGGTGGGTGCTGTGTGTGGGGCCTGCCGGCAGGTAACACTGCAGAGGAGGGCTCCACCACCTCTCATCCATTTGCTCTAGAAATAGACAGTAACTACACCGTGGGAAGTACAGCAGGGCCTCTGGCACCCCCAGACCATGCAGACCACCGCATGTGGGAGGTGAGCAGCCAGCAGCACTGTCCCAATGAAGTGTCCAAAAGCGCTTTTTCACTGAGGACAAGGGCAGTTACAGCCCAGGATGACAGGTTTCAGGCCCTGGCAATGTATCTTACAATAGCTCCATCTCCTTTTCAACGAAGCTGACAACCTGTAGCTTCAACTTGGTATTACTATTGTTCTGCTGGGTAGCATCCCGCTAAAGCAGTGACGGGAAGAAGCCCCATGCTGACGTGTTAAACAACGCCCACTTCACCTGGAAAGCCCATGCAGCAAATCCCCTCTTGCTTTCCTGGCACTGGGAAAGGCCGGTGTTTCAGCAAGCCCAGTCTGAAACCGCTGCCTGCCTTCCAGCTGCTCCATCCAGGCCCGTCTCCTGCTTCTCCTTTCCAGAGGACACCGAGAGGGTCGGGCGGCTTCGGGGCAGCCCGGGTCAGGCCGAGGAGGGCTCTGCTCGGCTCCGCATTCAAAACACTGCAGGCTCGAGAACCTCAAATACAACCCGTGCCCTCGGCCATAAATAGCCAATGCAGCAGGGCACCGAGCCTTTGGAGGGGGATATCGAAGTTATTTCAAGCACAGTCGTTTTGGAAAAGACTTTGGGGTTTAGATTTAGCAGGAGCAGGGACAGCCGGCAGGTTAATACCTCGCCCGGCCCCCGCCCGCGGGGATCACGCCGTGCACATAACCACAATCCCGGAGAAGGCCGGCGGGGGCGGCACCCCCGTGCGCTGCCCGCC
>VXAA01001160.1:569357-609237 GCA_013399115.1 Anseranas semipalmata | reverse complement strand
TTCCCCCCCCCCCCCCCTTTTTTTTTTAAATGCTGAAAAACCTTAGGAGCAATTGCCCAAGGAGCTGGTCATGAAAATTGTGGAGAGAAAATAGTCCTGTTCCTATTAAAAGCAAAACAGAACTTGATAAATTTGATGCTGGTACTCTCCTACCTATTATGGTAAATACTGCCACAATAAAAAAAATAGCAAGGAGGAGAATTAAGAGGTCAGTGCAGATTCTGCTTTTTTTGGCAGTGCTGGAACACCAGTGAGAACACTGGGAAGGAGAAAGCCATCTAAGTGACAAAGCAAATGCTTTTGCTTCCCATGACTCAACAAAAATCCATATTTCCAGAAAGGACTGCATCTTTATCAGAAGAGATCTTTATCAATACTTTATCAGTACTGCAGTTGAAGCCCACTTCCACAAATATTCATGCTAACTGGCTTTGAATGGGCCGTGTTTTTGCAAAATAATTGTGATTTTTCATCATCCAAGAGAGAGGTTTAGGAATAAATCTTTACAAATGGAGCTGTGGTATTCTTATAGAATGCTTACAGTAGGGTTTAGATGTGGACTTCAGGGATTATAAAGGATGTTTTTAAGACAGTTCTCAAAGCATGATGAGGTGAAAAAATATAAAAGTCCCTCCCCCCCCTTTATTCTTTTCCCCATTTCCTCAGCAGTCAACGTTAAGAGTGCAAACTAGCTTTCTTAACTAGACCTCGATTAATAGCCCATAGAAAATATTTCTAAAGGCACTTTAGCATTTTTGTGCACCTGAATTAACCAAAGCCAGACCACCTAATGATTTATTTAGGCATTTATGATTGTTCAGAGCCATAGGGTGATGGTTCTGCATCATGATATGTAGCATCCCAGTTGGTGCTCTGATGGGATGGGTAACTTGCTTAATATAGTCCTTTCTCTGCTCAGAGATGAAGCAGCTGATCCAGCTTGCTGGAATTTTAAGACCCAGCTCAGAGTCTCTAAAAGGGAAACTAAATTTAAAGTGGATGAGCACTTTCACTATAACTAGATCTGTTTGTACTGGTATACTAGAATGTTCTTTTGTGTATTTTCAAGAAAATGTGTTTAATTAGCTGTCACTAAAATCAATTTTTCAGAAGTTTGGAAAAAGCAAATGAGATTACCTTTGAATTGAAAGAGTTCAGAACTAGCAAGAAATAACTGAATATTCTCATTCTATTTCCTTAGCTTGAGCTGTCAATTTTAATTTAAGCTGCATTATTTAAAGCTGTGCAAGGAGCAGGCCATGAATAATTAAGACAGCAGATGAAGGAAATATGCATTCTTCTGCTCTTCCCTGATGTAACAAATAATAATGTGCTTTCTGCTCACTTCAGAATGATACAGATCTTGGATCCGAGACCCTTGCCAAGCTCCATCATGCCTGTGGATGTGGCCATGAGAATTTGCTTAGCCCATTCACCACCACTGAAGAGTTTTCTCAGCCCCCTGGAGGACTGTCAAAGAAACAACTTTGTTAACAGATTCAAACCTCTCAGACCATGTCTCCACGTGAAACGCGACTCCGAAGCTCAGAAGACCGACTGGAACCACTCAGCAGCCCGAGCCAAGAAGCGAGTTGTGTTTGCAGACTCGAAGGGGCTGTCCCTGACGGCAATACACACCTTCTCTGAGTTCCAGGAGCACCCTGGCTGGGACCTTCAGTTTGACCTCATAGGCCTTGAAAACATAACATCTGGCCTAAAGCTACACGAGGAGAAAAACTTGATTCTGGGTTTCCCTCGGCCCTCAGCTGACTACCTGGACTTCAGGAACCGCCTGCAGAAGAACTTGGTTTGTCTGGAGAACTGCACCCTACAAGAGAAGGTGCTGTCGGGCACTGTGAAAGTAAAAAACGTGAGCTTCGAGAAAAAGGTTCAGGTTCGAATTACCTTTGATACGTGGAAGACTTACACGGACATTGAGTGTATATACATGAACAATGTTTACGGCGATTCTGAAAATGATACCTTCTCGTTTACCATTGACTTACCTCCTGCCATTTCCTCTCAAGAAAAGATCGAGTTTTGCATTTCGTACCAAAGTGGAGAACATATCTTCTGGGACAATAATGAGGGGCAGAATTACAAGATTCTCCATGCAGAGTGGAAGTCTGACGGAGTTCAGATACCATCTGCCAAGAAAGACTGTATAGATCTTCAGACCCCAAGGAGAGGACAGGAGAGAGAGCCTGATCAACTCGGCAGCCCGAGGCTGTCCAGCGGTCTCTTTCCCCAGTGGCAGAGCTTGGGTGGGATTGAAAATTCATCACCATATTGGTGATAGACACCAGCTAGGAAGTGTTCTTCTATTTGGCAACAGAACAGTGTTAGCTTTCCGGTTCACATACTACATGACAAAACCACCTGGCAGGTTTTGTCGGCTATCTGTACAAATCCAAATTCAGTAGTCTGTGGGATTTGTTATACCATATTATGTTACCGAAGTTCTTAGCCAAAACTTATCCTTGGAAAAAAAAAGAAACAAGATAAAACCCATGTGTATACCACCTACTCTAGAAATAGCATGCCTGTATCTTAAGTATATGCTGCTTGCTTTCTGCTGTTGTCTCTGCTGAGTCACTAGGCAAGAGACACTTGTGAGGAAGTATAGAAGGTGATGGTATCTTAGCAAGCTGTAGCAACTGTGTGTGTGTGCACAGGGATGTTACATGAACAGAACATCACAATCCATTTTGCGCCCGTTACAAGCGCAGTAGAGATGAGGTGATGCTGTCAGGACAGAGGCTTGCTATGACCTTCTACATGCTTGTAGCAGTAGCAGGTAGGAATGCATGGCTAAGATTTGTGGCTTCAGTACAGGTTAGGAAACTTATAGAGGATAATGGAAAAGTGGGAGAAGGGGAAGAGGTAAGATGTGCTGCATGACTTGGAGATGCATAATGTTTTGATGTTGGCTTTTCAAAGCTGGTCTTGCAAATACCAGGGAAAGTTCTATAGGATAAAAAGGAGAACATAGAAAATGATACAAAGCAAGTGGTGGAAGTGACCACTGCTTTAGGAAGACATCTCTGTCATCATTGGCCTTGTGAATAATAAATACCTTGCATTTGGGATCAGATCTAACCTTGACTTCTACCTTCATCATCCTTACTTATCAAGCAGATGGTTACCTTCTAATGTTAAAAGAAAAATGTGCCTTTTTTAAAAAAAAAAGCCACCGTACATGCCAAAAGTAAAGGCTGAAACCAGGGTTAGTTTACAGAACAGACCAAGTGATTTGTAAACTTCCTAGTCTGTAGCAGCATTAGATGATTGACTCATTGCCCAATCTGTCTTACAGCACCTGATGGTTGGGTGTCCTGCTCCCTATTGCAAAGTTATCTCTAACTTTTCAAGAGTGTGTAACACAGGCAAGGTCCTTCATATTGAAGACAGTGAATTAGCTGCACATTGTGAGAGCTAATTTCTTTAAAAGAGCAGGGTTGCTGCTAGTTTTTTTTTTCTAGAATGAATATAGGCTTGCACATAAATAGAAAACTGCTCTGTTTTATTGTACCTCATTTTTGAAGTTTTTTTTTTAAACTACTGTATATTTTGTATTTGTATGCTTGTAATTTAGCTTTCTGAGCTGCCAAACTGTAAAGATGGTCTGTGTTTCATGCAAGACTTGTGTGGGAAATTGTCTAATACATACTCAGCAGGTGTGAATACTGGCACACCTTTTAACTATACAGGAGTGGTATTAACATCAAAATACAAGTCACATTTTTTTCCCATTGCTAAGAATTATAATATCCCGAGTCTGAAGCTACTTGCAATGCAATGAGAAGATAAATACTAAGGTGAAATAAGCTTCTTCCACTAATTGCACTTTTTTCCCTATGTAACCCGTGCTGTTATGTGTAAACTAGCCATTTTAAGAATAAATTGTATTTTGATACACCTGGTTCTTAATGAGTCAACTCAATCTGCTGATTTCTTTAACTTCTGCAAACAACTGCATTTCCAATACAAGGTACAGCAAGTTTGTTCTGTGCCACCAGCAATTGCTAAAGCTGGATATGGTATGGTATCTCAGGGCAACATCTGATGTTATCCTGAAGATAAAATCCAAACTCTTCACTAAATAAGGTATCATCAAGAGTATTAACCTTATGAGTTGTCATTTAAAAGAAAAAACTGCATGTCACCAAATTTAATGAATATTTTGATTTGACAAATTCCATGCAGGATTCTCCTGTGCTGCGGGTAAGTTTGTCTGGCAGTAGTCTGCCTCAATCTGATGGCCAGACTTACCTGCTGAACTATAGCTTATGCAATGCATGCATGAGTGCCTATGGACAGCAGCACATAATGTCTTCTGGCTCACTTTCACCTGGTACTTCGCTCATTATGCTGTCTCTGCAGCTATGCTGCTATCTGGGGGAGTGGGATGTTTTGTGTTTTTTTCTCTGCTTGTGCTTGGGAACCAGGTCAATTGCCATCAGTACCAAACAACTCGCTGAAAAATAACATCTGCCTTTGAGCCAGTCCACTTTTGACACTGCTGTGTGGACCTACACTTGTAGTTATTTAGAATGGAGAAAACAGTGCGCTGGGCCCCACGTCTCCAGAGGACAAAGGGGTTTGGCACACCCCTGGCTTCTCCTAGGTGCCAATTTAGACCAGCACAGAGCAGGAACAGGCTAGCCAACACTGGTCACACACCAGATGCTTTACATGGGATTTCCCAACACATTAAGAAAACTCAGTGACAAGATCCAGTCTATTTCAATCTGTTGCACACAAAGTCAGCAAGAAATCTAGTTTTAATTATGAAAAAGCAATTCCAAAAAGATGAGAGGCAACAAGGCTCTAACAGCATGTTTCTGAACTGGGCAATGAACTTTGAGCTTCCACATTGCAAAGCCTGCACTGGATGCAGAACTCTCCTTTCCCCAACTGTCTACCTACCTCAAACTCAACTAAAAAGCAATATAGTACTTAGTAAATAATCCGGCGTCTTTCTGTGTAGGAGCACTTGGGCCATGGTACATATTCCACCATCAACTCCCTGCTCTAGAAAGAGAAGTGAGCTGAAGAGAGATTTGTAACTGGAGTGGCTTGAAGGCTCCTTGGTCTTAACGTCAGACTTCACTCAAGCAAAACAAATGCAAGGTTACTGGGTGGAGCAAAAGCCTTTCACTACGAGGAAAAGCAGCATTTCTTGTCCTCCAGCCAAGTTTTGTGACCAGCCATCCCAACTGAAAACGCTTACTTGTCCTTCTCTTGACTGAGACAAATCACGTTAAAGTACCAGAAAACAGCTTCCTTTAAACAAGATTTAGCTTTAAGCCAGCTTCTTTGCAAAGATACCTTGCAAGATCATATTTACCCAGTGGAGAGGCAATGCTTTGCTGCAAAAGAGAAGCAAAGCAGCTCCAAAGCCCTCCTCCCTCAGTCAAGAGAGCAAAGGACTTCTTATTTCTCCACTCCATATCAAAGCAGTGCAGTTTCACTTCTTTGTCTTCTAAAACAGAGCTTAGACTTATCACTAACACTCAAATTCACCAGAAAGGTAATGGGCCCCTAGAGAAACGTTAGCAACATTAAGGTGTATTCACTGGAAAAAAAAAATTCATTTTACAAATGCGTTTGTCAGAAACAGAGAAAAGCAATGTCATCCTTGGAAAACTGTCTTAGCCTAGCAAGTTCAAACATGCCTTTATCTCAGGTGATGCTCTTTGAGAGACACCATGTGCAAAAACTGAAGGTATAAAGTAGATGCAGTCCCTGAAACAGAGCTTGCAAACCTATTGCATCATCTTGTTCTCTTAGGAAGTCATTTTCCCAGCTGCACTACAGATTTGCATTTCCACCACTAAGGTGACAGGGTGAATGACTGGATTCCCTTCGTTAGCTAAGGAGGGCTGAGGTGTCTGACTTTCAGTTACAGTACATGGGCGGCACAGTAGTTAAGAGATTTTATTCTTCAAATATAAATGTTTCAAGTTGGGTTCCTAGTAGCAGTACTTCCTTTTGTGAAACTTGGCCTAGTCTTACCATGGAAAATTAAACTGAAATTTGCCAGTGTTTTGTATTAATGAAGACCTGTCACCCTCAAATTTCAGCATCTCAGCATTTCCTGAGAACATAATTATAATTTTCACAGGCAATTAGTGAATGTCTTTTTCTTGAATTATGTATAGATCTAAATAAATTACCATAATTTATATGGTAAATTTGGTAAATTAATGATAATATGGTACATTTTATGGTAATTACATATATACAAAGCAACAACTGCCATCCCTCTCAGACGCTTATGAACTTTAAAATGAAATGTAGTAAAGAGCGAAAGGTTTCAGTGAGGCCAAAATAAAAATAAGGTAAGGCTGCCCTAAATCCTCTCTTGAGATGCCTCTCCTCCTGTTTCAAGAATCAACTATACTGCAGCCATTGCTGACTGGCATTTGCTTGATCTGCTCTTACAGCCCTCCAGTGATGGAGGCTCCACATCTTTCTAATTATTCTTTCCTCTTCTTACCTTAAAAGAGGCTCCTGAGGTCTTAGCCTAATTAAAATTAAGTTCCTAAGTACTTGTTATATTCTGCATAGACAAGAAGAAGAAACTATTGCTGTCTTTTTGCAATAGCCTGTAAGCGCTTGAGAAGAAGTAACAGCTTTCCCTCCTCTCCCTACATCCCTTCTCTAGGCTATGTAATTCTCCATTTAATGAAAAATGGGTATTTCAGCTTTTCATCCTTGTTTGCAAAGGAACCTCTCTGACATTTGGATCTTCCTTAAGGCTGAAATATCACTTTCAGCTGGCTCTGGTGAAAGCCTGTCTGCACAGTCTTCAATTTCACCAGTGAAAACAGCTCACTTCCCATCTTTCATTGCTCAACCGACTTCGTGTGTCTCATACAATAAGGCCTGGGAACATATGCCTCATTTCTGTAGTGCTTGACAGGCTGTCCTTGAAGCTTAAGAAAGCTGGACAGATTGAATCGGTGATGCAGTTCACTGAACAATTCCCTCCACTAAAAACATTCATCTTTTTGTGCTGCTCATCTTCCTCCCTGTGTTACAAACCATTTCCAACTCTCCAGCCTTTATCTCCTTTCCAGACCAGTCACTAAGCTGGTTAACCTTCATGTCTTCTGTGCAAAGAATGGTATTTTCTGCTTCAGGGACAAAATTCATGCAAAAAAGGCAGACTGACTTCTATTTGTGCAGCATTTGCTGCAGGTGGCCCAGTGTTGATCTCAGTGAGTGCATCTTTTGAACAGCAAGGTAGAAAATACCACAGATAATTCTGCTGAGACAGCACTGGGGTCTAACTCGGTTCCTGATAACTTTGTAGCACACTGGAGGCACTGCAGTGTACTGAAAGTAGAGCAGTCTATTTGCATGAGTTACATCCTCAGCTTCCTTTGAGCACAGGGGAAAATATGAGGTTCCTCGACAGTTCAAGTTGGGGCTTTCTGACAGGAGTAACTGTCAGGAAGGTTGTGGTTACAAGAAGTTAGCAACCAGATTCAGCAGAAAGGAATGAGTACTCGAACAAACAAGCAAACATAGTACACCAGAAAGTAGAAGTCTGCAAGAGCAGAAGTTGGTCTACAGTTTACTATACAGTAAAAGAAATAAATGGGAAAGAATAAATGCCCTTGAGAAGCTAAATGATTTGCTTCAAAGGGGTTATTGGAGAAAAACTTCCGCTATCTCTTCATGTTCCAGGCCATCATAGTATTTCCGATGCTGTCAGCCTTGCAACATTTTGCATCTTGCACTGCAATAATATGACAGTGGTGCCACTACGCCCTCGACTATATGGCAACGAGACCAATTCGGCAATTCCCCTCTCTTGCAGAGCTATTAAAACAAAACAAAAACATTTGCACAGCACAACTCCTGCCATAGGCAGGACCTTCTTCCCCAAATCACAGACACAGCTACAGTTAATCATGAAGTCAAGTCCAAGAAATTGTGATGTCAAGAGCAAATACCTGCATTTTTTCTTAAAGCAGTATCAGTAAGACATCTGTTTAATGAAGGAATTCATAGCACACAGCAAGTATCATCAACTAAAATCAGGGAAAGCTCAGGGTGAGGGTGTTTTTTTTAAACAGGCTTTTCTTTGCAAGATCCTTTTGTCTCCTTCCTTCCCACTCACAATCTCCCTCCATCTTCTTGGCCTCAGAAGAGCAAGCCAGCATGCCTGGAGCTAATTCAACATATAACCAGGAGACAGGTTCTGAAAGCATCCGGCTGCCTCACAGTTAGAATAATTTTATTGATGCAGATTTACAAAAACAATAGCAAAACCAAAACAACCAACCAAAACAAACAGTTCTATTCCTCAGTGTAGAGCTAATTACAGTCCTCCAGGCAGTCAGGTCAAGTCAAGAATACTTGTTACAGCACAGACCTCTTTGACTTTGCTCTGAGCCCTGAAGTGAACCCACTGACCCCAGGAAAACAGCTCAGCCCATCACTGCTCTGTACAGCCACAGCCACCGACTGCTTTCCCCCTGCCCACAAAATGCTAAGGCTGCACACTGCAAAAACACACAGGAGCTGCTGAGTTGGATGGGTACCCCTAAAGGTAATTTTGCGTTGAGGTGACAATTGTACATCAAATATCGGTACCCTTCAAGCACTCCATTTAGGCTCAAGCAAAGGTGAGTGACAGAAGAGCTCATCAAATATTCTGCCCAAATTCATTGTTCCTTGGAAGGATCCCACCCCTCCTTTTCACCCTCAAACATGCAGAGTCAAGATGAGCACACGGTTCCCCTGTCTGTGACTACCACCTCAGCAGCTGCACCAGCAAAGCCATTTACCCTTTGTTTTGCATAGGGAAGTAAGGAAACATTAACTTCCAAGCCATTTTCCCTATCCCTAGAGTTCCTTTTATCTATCAGGCTATAAGATATACCAGGCTATAACCTTTCTTACCTGGTGTTGTCTTCTGGAAGACCACGGATGTCCAAATTGCTGGACCACATCACTTTCAGAGGTCTGTCATCATCTTCTTCTTCAGGAAGGACACCAGGGCAATGTAAAATCCCACTACACAGGAATAGTCTGCTGGTAGAAAGGAGACCCCAGAAACTGAGATGAGGAGAGTTAGGACGACCCATAGGTCTTCAGGACAAGAACCAAAAAACAATCCCACCAGCAGGAGAGGAAAATAATGTTTAAGGGATAGGTGTCATTGCTGAAGTCAATCTTCTGTGGGCCTCATGTCAGCCTGGGAGTGGTAGGTTAGCACTGAGTGCTGCATTAGCAGCAGCTGAGAAAATGGGACTAGGAAATTCTGATTGTGCAGCACACCTGATAATTATTTGCTGAATTAATGAATGACATTCATTCTCCTCCAAATCAAACCTCTCCTCTGCTGAGAAAAATAAAAGGGAGCTTTCACAGACCCTTATCTCAGCATCCTAGCTGCACTGGGACCAGTTGCTCAAATTTTTACATTGGCTCACATGAAATCAGAAGTCCAAGGCACCACTGAAGAAATGAGTAAAGAAAATACCGGGTACTGTTGATTTCTGGTTATCTCAGAGATATCCCAGGAGCACTTGCTGCTCTTGCTTTGTAGAAAAAAAAAAAAACAAGGAAAATAAAAGTTTACACTTCCTATAGAAAAATTCCTCAATTTACATCTTGTCTTACGTAAGTCAAGAGACTGGCAGGGCAATATTCACTTGCAAGATTCATTGCAGGTACTGTGAGATGTCAAGATCTTCATTTAAGGAGAAGTTTAATTAAATTCCCAGGCAGAGGAGGGAAGCAGAAGTGTGGCTGATACCCCTGGCTGATGGCTGGTTAGCAATCTCTCCACCAACGACAGACAAGTAAACACGGCCCTGGATTCCCACGCTTTGCATAGCCGCTTGGATGTTAATGGGCAAGAGGTTGTAGGAAACCCTAGTGCTGTGCTGAGTGCAGCATAGACCTTGTTAGAGGAAGACAGAACCATGGAGGTGCAAGGTGTTTCTAGATACCTGCAGGGCCTACTCAGCTGGAAGAGAGAGTGATGGGGCAAGGCAGTCTCTGCTGCTCAGAGCCTCTATTTCAAAATCCATGAGCAGCTTGACCAAAGAATTTGACTTGGTCAAGTTCTAGCTGTGTTTAGAGAAAACATAGTATTTTGATATTCTCAGTGGACTGCAAACGTCAAATATTATATCCTCTTATTCTCAAGATCAATTACATAAATAACATTGCATTTTATTCTACCCAGTGAAAAATATGCTGCTACTTAAATATAAAATACCATACAAATGCCACAAATGTACACTCCAGTCAAGTGCAGTTTCAGGTGCTGTGTAGTCATAGCCTCAAGCAGCTAGCTGACTGTGGAGGCTGTGCTGGATTTCTCCTCCCCACGCTTCAGTCATCATTCAGAGAGAGAGGGGAAAGGAGAGACAGAGCCTGTTTCAGCAATCACGCCTTACTAGTCAGGCACTAGAGCTCACACTGTGCTGCTACTGGCTCCAGGCAGGTGGCCAGGGCTGGACCTGAGCTGGATTCAGAGCCACTGTGGCACACTGGCAGCCCAAGGAGGGGGAGGCAACGCCCCCCCAAGAGCTACAGGACCGAGTGGAGGACAGGGAGGTTGTGGATGAAAGCCCTGCTAGATGCTCATCGCCTTGTATTATTTGGCACAGAAAGCTGCTGAAACATTATCTCAGGAGATGAGGGGAAAGTGTTTTTGCCTAGGACTGGATTATAGCTTGATTGATAACTGCAGTTCTTAGCAGTCAGAGTGGTTTGGTAAAAGAAAGTCCAATAACAGGTTTTCACTGGATGGTTCTGATGCACAAAGCTAAGAATCTTAAAAACTGTGAGGAGAATGGTAAGTGCATTTTCTCCACTCCTAATGCAACTTTATTAACAGCTTTAGCAGTCACTTCCTGAAGTGGCCGAGGGACGTTTTCCAGACACCGTTCACTGTTTTTCCACTTCTTGTTTACTCAGTACTTTTTAAACCCTCAAGGCATAGCTATTAAAGCTGTACTTACAAAAATGCTCTCCCACCACACTCCTGAAGCTCTGCTCAGCCAGCAGGGCTACCACCTCTCCTGCAAGACTAAAAACCAGAATAAATTCCTAATATTTTCCCTTTGTTTTTATAACGTTCTTTTGGCAATTCACAAGCATGGAACCTGTGATTTAGGTACCACAGAGACATTTGCCACAGGTTTAAAATAATCTTGAGACAGTAGTGGCCTTATTTTCATCCATGGGTTCAATTTTTTTCAGAGCAGGTTCTTGCGCTTCCTGCTCTGACTCACAAGTTTGTGCATAACAGCATGGGAGCCTCTGCAGCATTTTGTGTGTTTATTTGCACTCCTTTACAGAAACAGCTCTGCAAAGTTCTTTGCAATGTATCCTTTTCAATTGATTTTTAAATTCCAGCCTTCTGCAACTAATCTTTGACATTACTGTGAGTTTGCTGGTTTTGTTACTACACAATAGGCTTGGTCTGACATTGCTGCTGTAGGGCGATTCCTCTTGAATTACTGCCAGTCCTGCAGGAGTGACTCTGGCCATAACGTTCAAACATCTTCGCCAAGCTGTTGTTCTCCAAAGGGCACTCCTTTTCAACACCATAAGCCCATGGAAATATTGTTTCCCCAGACAGCGTGGATTTCCCTTCATATAATGGTTCAAATTAAATGTCTCCATCCTTCAATGAATTGGGAACGTGTGTGACTGCCTCCCAAACTGGCAAGCAGTACAAAAGGGAAAAATGAAAGAACGTGGACTGGAGTCCCTGGATGTTTTCCACCATCCGGTCCTTAATGCTTGCCACGAGTTCCTCGCTTCCCACGCTGGCTGCCAAGCACCAGACACGGGTTAGGGGATGGCTCGGTCAGTGAGGGCTGTGCTGCAGCCCAGTCTGTTAAAGGAAATGTTCCTCTGTTCTAAGGAAACACTGGAATAGTTGTGCTGCCAGCATCTGCTTCCTCTTAAACATCTATTTTACTCCTACATTTGACAGATGGACCACTGATAGGGAGTTGAGTGTGAAAGCCTCCAGCTAATTTTGCTGATTTGGAAACATAACTGAGAAATACATGTATTTTTATCCCTCTCTATTTTTACAGGATTTTTACTCCCTTCATTCAGCAAAGGCCAGAGCTACAACTCGGATGTAAATTCTTTAGCAAGAAGTGGAGTAGAAGATGGAGGTGTGAAGGTTTGGCTGATTTAAAAACAAATGTTTGGCTGACCTAAACCATTTCACCTGTTCTCGTGTTTTTTTCAGGCCACCTGAGTATTTCAAACATAATTAGCAAATATTTTCAGTGCAGAGACTGCTTCTAGAGTAGGAGGATCTACTTTTGATTTTCATGCCTGGACTAAACAGCTGGATTTCCCACCCTATTCCAAACATGCTGCAAATAGTTCACATTTCTCTCGGATAGCCCTTTCCCTTCATTGCCAGGTCAGGCAACAGCAGTTCTGCCACCTTGCTTGCCTCTGTTCCTGGGCTCTGTGCAGTATTTTCTCTCACGCTTCCCAAATTCCCAAACTTGTGATGGAGCCATTCTTACCTTATATCATGCCTGAAATTCATAGGCTGTATGTGCTACTGTGAGTCAGCAGTAATTACACTTCATCTGTAGGAAAGACAGTGGGGATGGAGTTGAAGGTGATTCAGCAAAACACTTCATTAGCAATTTCACACTGGAAGTCATTACACCTGAGTCATCAGCTCCAGGCTGCACAATCGCAGGCCATCGTGTAATGGAGAGTTATCCTAAAGGCTTTCTGTGGTAGCCTGAAATATGCTGTCCCATTATACTTACAGACTGCAAATCAAAGCACTATGGAAGGGCAGGGATGGTGCCTAAATGCTATGAGCAATTTCACATTTGCCTACCCTTTCAACAATTCTTCTCTTGATTCTCCAAAAACACAGCACTGTAGTCAGAAATCAGTCAATTCTGATGAGTCAGTGCTCAAAGTATTATCCTGGCACAACTGAGGCACTAGCAATTAAACCTTATTCTCCAGTTGTTCTGCCTTTTTAATCACTGCCAGTTCTCATGTGTTTCTGGCTTATTACTTGCTCTGAAGGAGATGGAGGCAGATGGCCAAGAAGGTATCACAGAGCCGTGCCGTGCTGATGCCAGTCTAACTGCAGAGTTAAAATCTGCTGTCTGAACAAAACAGATTGGCTGTATATAATGAATCCACTGCAGGGTTACACTGCCACATCCATTCAAACGAGCGAAACAGCACTGGATACCAATATCGTAAAAAGAACCAGCAGATAATTGTGTGATTGGCTTAGTTAACGTTTGTTATAAATTACAGTAATTAGCAATGTAAACTAAAATCAAAGACATTTCTTCCAAGATTTAACTACTTCTAATTTCTTTTTAAAATGGTATGGATGTGTGCAGCTATTTATGAGACTGAGGGTGGAACACCACTGAACCGACGCACACAGAGTAGGCTTGTCTGCCGTACCTGGGAGTCTGCAGCCTTGCCAGCACATTGACCCCGTCTGTCCGTACCTTCCCCTGCTGGTCTACTTTTCACAACAAAGCCTACTGACTGTGCAATATTTTGTATGGGACAGATCAGTAAAGGCCCAGCATGAAACCAGGAAACTCATTCCAGTTTGTGACCTGTTTAAAGAATGAAATGCTTAACGTATTTTGCCTATCAAGTATTTTACAGCAATGACATGTTGTCCTCTCAGTGCTTTATAAGGCCAAGTGGATAATCTTTCCTTATCTCCTAAATATGTTTTGTGTAATACCCTGAACAGCATTTGCAGCAGCTAATAAAGTGAAGACAGTGTTTTTTATGGATGTTCTAATTCTACAGAATTGCAATTCATTATTTACTTAGTATAGAGATCCTACATTCTGAAAATATTTTCTTTAATGCTGACAATATTTTGAAGGCATGTCAGAAGCAAAGTGCTGGATTTTTAACGTAAACTGAAGAGACCATCTGAATGCTGAACGGGGAAAGAGGAGAGCAGAATGACTGCAGTGACGGTGCCGAGGAAGTCACATGTCAGAACAGACAGGATGGCTCCTAAGCCTGTAGCTGAATCTCCATCATGAAACATTTTTTTCCTAAGTTTGAAATTGAGGCTGCTTGTACTCTTCGTAAGGGGAAACAAGGCATTTCAAAACTATCTCCGTAAAATCTACGCAGTTACGGAAACCATTCAGGTTAGCCAGTGTGAAAGTGTGTCAAGCCTTGCTCCTCTCAGTAACTTAGTTTGCAATCTACTTAATTGTACTTCAAAAAATTCACTCAATGCAGCACTACCAAATGCCTCTATGCTTTTATTTTTTCCCCTTTTGATTCCTTTCTTTAAAGTCTGAATTAAAACCTACCCATCTCCTTTCAAGATTACCATTTCTGTTAAATACTGGATATCCCACTGGATTTCAAAAAGGGATCTGTCATTTGACCTCTGGTCCTCCCTTCATTTTAAAAAGAAAGGTGAATTCATAATAAGATTACCATATGCTCTGATAATACTCGAGGTAGCAGCTAAAGAGATAAAGAGGATTCATGGATAACTTGTATGTACTCAGAGAAAATTGATTTTCATGGAGAAAATGGCAGAATCCCTCTCTGAAATGCAAACAGTATTTGCATTTTCCAGAAAAAAAAATACAGCTAATTTCTTTAAACAGTTCTACAGAGATCTTAAACAGTTCTTCTATATAAAAAGATATGTTTTTTTCCAAGTATGTGTAGTTTCAATGATCATTTAACAATGACTAGAAATACAGTCTACAGCGGAACACTTGTCCAAACTCTGTTTATAAATACCTTGTTCTAAATGTAGTCAAGATGCCACAAAAATATTTTCCCTGATAAGAAAGCATAGTCATGTGTTATTCTGATTTTAGTGATGCTGATGTAGCAAAATATATATTCATAAAATCACTTCACCAGGCAGTACCATAAAGACACAACTATCAAGTTTCCAAGGAGATATCCCACAACAGCCCTATACTTCATTATTAAGCAATGTTCCAGCTTCATTTTCAATGAGCAATGTTTTCTTTTTAATTTAAAAATGGGACATCATCTGAAAGGTACGTACACTTACCCACGCTGTGGATTAATCAAGCCCTGCCTTCATATGAAGCCTCTATTATGAAGCTCATAACAGAAAATGATTTATGCTCACCTCAGACGCAACTTTTCCTACTTTTATTTAAAGCTCTTCCTCTTCTCTTTAGGAGAGCTGATGGCAAAGGTGAACACACTCAGTATGTTCTTATAGCCTAATTTACATATGTTTTATATTATGATTCTTTTGCCTTATCTAGGTTATCCCATCTCATCCTTATCCTGGATAATTGAACAGTAAGCTTACAAGAACATCAGGTTCTGAGGAAGAAATTATATCTCAGGCAGATGACTGTACTCCATGTAGCTTCCCAGAGATTTTCAGGGAGGCTGAAGGGAGATGGATGTAGACCAGGTCATCTCTGTGCCTTCTGGATTTGGCTCCGGCATAAGAACTCAGGTAGGTGAAGAGCTGCTTTGAGCAGCGGAGTGGGCTGATCTGAAGTTACAGGGCACTTGGTGTATAGAGCACTTTGGAGACATTTCCGACCATCTAGCTTGTCCTCCAGGCCTTTCCTGAGGTCAGCCCGAGTCCCAGCCTTACTCAGGCCGACATGGCAGAACACAGCAGGCAAGACCTGGCTATGACACAAGGCACCATGGCTATGTGAGGCTGCCCAGAGAGTTCACAGATAAAGGAGGAAGGCAGGGTGCAGGTCTTCTGCCAGGCCCTTTTATAGTACAAAAACTATGGGTACCCAAAATATGCAAGTTCAGGTTGTGGGTTTGAAAGCAGAAGTATGAAGAGAGTGAGGAGGAACCACAATTTTAACCTTTTGCAGGGTCAGAAGACAGATGAATTTCTAGCCTTAAACCTTTGGAAAATGGTGGGCCTGAGGCCTCGCAGTCAGCCCTTTGTACTCTGGGTGCTTTGGGGATCTGGTAGTCATATCTAATCTCTCAGAACTCCTAAATGAATCTCTACGAACAACAACAACAAAAACACTAACACCACAATTTAAGAGCCAAGATGAAATGACAGAAGTGTCAGTCTCAGGCATCTATCCCTACCCCCAGCCCAGCAGCCGTGCTCAGTGGGAGGTGTCTCTTGCTGGAGCTGCACTGAAAACACTGTCCTCAGCTTCGTTTCCACAAGAAGGACTCCACACACCCGAAAGAAAAAAAAGCCTAATTTCTGCACACAGAGTTCCAAGTTTTCCATGTTCCTTGGGACAACGCTGCTTGGAAGACCACCAACAGAGGGCAGAGCCAGCACTAATGGGCTAGGCTGCCATCTTTCTTCACTGCAGCAAGCACAGCTGCACCTAAACCATCCACCCTACATAATCATCTCACCAGCATAAGTTAGCATTACATAGCTGACATGCAAAGGCTGTCAGTTAAGCAGACTCAGTCTGAGAATGAGTCATTGATAGAGGTCACAGACCAAAAGCTTGCCAAAGCTTTTTTTTTTTTTTTTTTTGCAAGAGATGGCAACACATAAAAGGGGTTAGCAAGTTTCTGTGGAAAAGCAGAATTCATTTTGAAATCTATTGTAGACACTGCGTCAGCCCTGGTTCTGCCTTATGTTCTTACCTCTTCTGAAAAATTGCCCTACATATCCTTAGCCTCACTATACAGAAGTCCAGCCCTCAACATCCTTTGAACCCCAGATGCACTTTTTTGGTGTTCTGCCTTTTTTTGCTTTTAGTAAGGGAGTGAATTCATGTGAAAAGCAAGTGCTATGCCATAAGAAACATTCATTCTCTTGAGAGAAAATCAAGAAATGAGCTGTGATATAGCAGCATTCAGTGAAGCACTTTTATACGACCCTGTACTAGCCTCATTATTTCTTGAGAAACATCTCTCTGGGTAGTTCTCTCAAGAATTCATTATTCCACCCACTGGCTTGAATTTATCCCATATAGACCAGATATATTTAGAAAAAGTCACAGTCAAAATGATATGATGCCATCATTGATTTATGTGCAGAGCAGTAACAAATGAGCAATGAAGTTAAAAAGTATTAAGAGCGGTCTAGCAGATGGGCAAAGCACCAAAATAAACATTCTGATAAAAACACAGATTCAGCAAACCACCAAACCCAACATGTTCTCAGGCATTTGGGTTTATTTGGGTTAACAAAGTAAATTTGCTAGGAATGTTGTTAAACTATTATAATACTAAGGCACAGAACACGACCAAGGACAGTTCAACTTAATTTGGATATCAGGAAGAAAATGCAGATCTTATTGTAGCTCAGTCACACTGTCCCCATCACAAAAGTTTAAAAATCCTTCTAAAAGAGCTGCCCTTTCCCATGGTCTGTGTCACTAAAACAACATGCAGTAATGGTATTTGTGCACTCAGAGCCTCAGTTGCTATTCCTTATACTGTGCTTTGTCATTTTGTATGAAATTGCTTTCATTTCAGGAAATTTGGCTCAAACTTGGGGGAAAAAAAAGTACAATAAAGCAAGCGTATAAAATGCTCTGCCATCTTAATGTGACATGGCACCTTGGCAAGTAACTTCTCATTAGCAAGGTTTTTGGTCAGCTTGGCTCCCATGTTCTGCTGCAGGATAGGAAACGTTAGATAAATAATACTGTTGTTTTGGGGAACATGGCCTCATAATTGAGAAATCCAGTGCCATTGCTGTTAGTGCAGATGCTGAAAATCAACTGCTCCCTATTCCCCATGCCCTGACTTTGGGCCTGCTCACAAATGAAGACAGGGTGTAACCTGTCCTTGCAGTCAGAAGACAGTCACAGGCTCTACTGTGTGATAATAAAAAATTATTCTAAGTGAATAACTCTTCTGCATAATCCATTGCATTTTGCAAATGAAACAGAAGGATTTTCAATGGCATGGTTTTCTTGTATATATAGCCTGTGTTACACAACTAATGTTTAATTATATCTTTTTGGGTTAAGAACATCTGCAAATAGCCTCCAACTGTAATTAGAATCCATGTATAGCAGACATTTCCAGAGATAATCGTCTGTGCTGGCCAGAAAATGAGACTTACATGGCCCAAGACCAACATCAAATTTTAAAAAGCTTTAGAGAAATAATTTCTAATACAATAGTGTCTCAACAGCTGTAAGTCAATCCAAGCACAAGGTGCCACCAAAAAATTTGCCCTTCCCTCCTCCTTTGCCTATGCTTATTCCATTTTCTTAGGCCCTCTTACGCCTGTCTGACCAGATGGTGAGCCAGAGCAGGACACTGATCCAGCTACAAAACACACACATTCATTGCTAGGTTAATTTTCAGCAGTTCAGTCTGAGATAATCACAGACCAACAGTCTTAGCTGCAAAATGCTTTCAAACCACGTACACTTCAAACGCATGGCCCGATGTGCCAAGCCCATGACAGTGCATGGTCCCTGCTGCAGACAGGGAAGCCCTGCTTCCACGGCTGGACTCGCGCTTGTGTGCGGGATCCCTTTGTGTGAATGGGTGCAGGGCTGAAAGGACCTATCTATAAGCTTCCAGCTTTAGCATCTGGGCCTGCGCAATGTTTCCAGCATTAGAGCTCAGGATGAACAGACACATGTAAAACAAAACTAAACATCACAACATAGCAGGCAACTCTTATAAGTAGCCTTAGTTAGGAACAAAAACTGAACGCTGTACAAAGGGGATGAGTTTGGTCATGGGAGATTGTATAGCAGTTTTCTCAAGTATATGTTTGTTGGATATGGCTGTCTCAATCTGTCAAATCATTATTTTCTAAGTCTCTCTAATAGAGACAGCGTAGCCACTAAAGTTCTGTTTATTGTCTGTCTGGTATAAATATTTATAATCATTCTAAAATTAGTGATTTTTCTGAAGTGTGCAATTGTTTAATAGAGCTCCTGACAGTTTCTATGGTAAATATACAGTTTTGTTTTGTTTTGTTTTGTTTTTAAGAGAGAGAGAGAGAGAAAGAGAGAGAGAGAGAGAGAGAGAGAGAGAGAAACAGATGCAACACAGAAATCCATTGTAAACTGTGCTACAATGCTGGCTAATCAATGGAAGGTGAAATGTTCTCCTTTAATACCAAGTCTGCTTCTTGAACACTGTCTATTTGTATTCAATCATAATGGGAAGACCTAATAATGGATATGGTAAGTGCTCCAAAATGCTTGGAGAAACAAACTTCCAGAGGACATACGATAGTTAAGTTTAAGAGCTGCTGTTACAGCACAACTGTCTATGAAAATACATACAAATAAACCAAATATTACACTTAAGTGTATTATTACTTGTATCAGTTTTTCTGCACGGAACCCACAACCCTCTTTAGGCTCGGTCATCAGCTCCATAACTGTCTTTTTTTTTTTTTTTTTTTTTAAAGTCTTAAAAAGTTTAAAACTGAGCTGTCCTGAGATAGATCATAACATCATTTAGGACTGGGCTTACTGTTGAGAGAAGGGGTGCTGGCAGGGCTGGTGCTTCTGCAGTTAAACTTGCTGGGATTTTTCCCTGGGCAGAATCCAGAGGTGGGAAAGGGGAGAACGCCTTCTGCCAGTGCAGGGTCCTTGCATCAGCACCGGGGGGATAAAACAAAGCAGATATTCCATTTCCCTTGGAATTAAAAGGTTTCCATGTAATACTTCCAATGAATATACTTCAAACACCACCCCCTTGGCACAGGATCTTTGCTCCCAGCTGTACACCATACTTTGCTTTGAAGGTCTTTTTCATGTGATTGCAATGCAAAAGGAATGGTAGCAGATCTCTGACAGGGAAAAGAGTGACACAGGTTTTCTCTAGAGGTTTTTGAAATACAGAGCTGATTTTGCATCTCCCTCTGCTTTAACATATTGCTGCTTTGTGTAATTCTGGATCTTTCTGAATTTTGTGATGGGAGAGCTCACTGTGCAGAGAATGAATGGTGGGATGGCTGAATTTGTCTGTACTTAACAGTTGTTCAGGGCAGAACATTTAAAAGCACTGTAGTTTGTTTTTCTTTCTAGTCTGTTTTTAAATGCCTTGATAAAAACACACTCCAGATACTCTGACAGCAATAGCTCACATGCCCTTATGTACACATGAATATCTGTCAAAACAGAGAAATATGGAATTTGCTGCCGTATGTGTGTGGCACTTGCAAACTGTTCGATTCAGCACTTGTATGGTAAAATTATGTTGAAATTTCACCTGTCTCTCTTCTGTTCAACTGTGTCACCTATGTATAAACACACTGTTTGTAGGCACATAGGTTCCACTATGTGAAAAACAGACCCTTCTTTATTCTCAGTTTAACTATACATTCACAAAGCATCCTGTAATTATTTGAAAGTATGTATAATTCCCATCAAGTTGTGGTGGGTAGGATGCTTTCAGGTAACATAAGCATTGTAGTTTCTACAGCCCAAAGTCGACAGCTATATTGCAAATTTGCTTAGAAGCATCTGTTACCACTGACTGTATGGTAGAGGGTTAGGGTTTCACAGAGCTGCAATAGAGAACACGTCTTGCTCAGCCATGTCCAGAGTGCCTGGCTCTTAATAAGTAACCCAGGATTGCTAAAATTAGCCTTGCAAATCTTTTCTTGTCTCTTTCAGCCTGGTGGATTTTTTTTCCCAAAAATAAATTACTTTTGGCGTTTTCATTCTTACCCTCATCACATTAGTAATGAAAAGATGACTGTAGATCATAACTTAGTTTCAAATTTTACTGGTGACGTGCAGCTATTTATCACAAGTCTGTTTCTTAGTACATTGCTCATTATTTCTGAAGAAAGTTTGTTCCAGGATGTTTGGAAAAACTGACAACTGTTTGCCCAATTGCCTCTAACAAAATGACTGTGAAATTAGTTATGAGTTTTGCTGGAGTCATGAAAAAAGTGTATCTTTAATTACAATTCAAACGCTGTAAGTAGAATTATTCAACTATAAATAAAACACCTTGCAGTCAGCAAGATTCCGAGTCTGGTATCAGTTACTGACCATCTTTCTCAAAGCCAAATGAATCGCACGTGTTTCAGGTTACTGAGATTCACTTTGTGCCATTTTCTGCAGATAGCAATTACTGGATTGCACAGGGAAAGTTGCTGAGCTTATCGAGTCTCAGAGATGAAATGAATTCCAGCTCATCACCTTGTATTCTCTTTACAGCTACTGGATCTAGTCCAAATTTCTTTATCCATGTGTGCTGTTGCAATACCATTCTAGACTGAATCTGACCAGAAAGAACATTGCATTCTGCTCTTTTCCTCCTCTGGCAGAAGCTTTGTGTACATAGCTAATTCAGCCCACCCTTTACTAACTCACTGCTTTTTTGTGCTGCCTTTTCCTTCTCTTGCTTTCCTTTTTAAAGCTGTTTCTCCTTTTAATAACATCCATACACTTTTCAAGTGTTTCTGACTATATTAATTTCATCTTCGTCTTGTTTCCCTCTGATCTCTTGCAGCTTCTTTTACCACGAGCTGCGTTTCCTATGTTTCTCTCTCTTTGCTTATTAGTAAACCCTGCCAAGACTTGCTGGTGCCACTGTGCTACTGCACAGCTCTCTGCAAGACTACTTGCTATTATGTGGATATTAGTCAGCCCTGGAGAGAAGGGCTCCATTGTGCTCTGGGTAGAGCTGAACCCTGACCAAGTAAATAAAGCTCCATTTTGCTTTCTTTCACAGTTCAATTTCTTTTGCTGCAGCCCGCAGCAGAACTAAAAGAATCGAGTCTCAAGGCCATCAGAACACATGGAGATTTCTGGATTTTTTTACACATAGACTTGTTCAGATTATTTTCTTAAAATGGGACAAATATCAGCAAATCTCCTATGAACAGCAGCAAAACAATGTGCAAGTACAGAGAAAGCACAGCTGAGAAACAGCTTTTACTGAGTTGACTGCATGAGGATTGACTATTGCACAGCACCTAGAGAAATGGCTATCGCTGACAATAGAATTGAAATCTCCCTTCTGGGACATCACAAAAGAAACTGCGAACGAAAAAGCTAGCAGCTACTCAGGTAGATGAGATAGACATAGAAATACTTCAGGCCTGAAGAAAACCCTTCTTTATTTTGGAGATCGATTGTTGCCTTTTTATAAACACCTCTTGCACCTGCTCACGTTCCATTACTACCACTCAAGTGATTTTGGGTGCTGTGCATTTCCCCTCTGATCTTCTTTCATTTTATCCCTGTTGCTGAATGTCATTAGAGAGGTTACCTAGGAGAATTATATATCAGTGATTCTGCAAGCTTTGAGGAAAGAAATCAGGGAGACACAATGCAGAAATATTGAGCATCTCCTAAGCACACCTAGGATTTTGCTCAGTGGCAATGACGAGACCATGAATCTGCTGCCCCTGTTCCAGGCCTGAGCCAAAACAGCTCTCTCTGAAACACCCTTCCCTGTTATCACAATATTTTTCTTATCTTCTGTTGCCATCCTTCCAGTAACAGTATATAAAGCAATAATTTATGTTATTTCTTGCATACCTGCTTAAAACCTAGCAACAAAAGTTGTCCCTGTAAGTTGCGGGAACCAGCCCTGCAATCTAAAGAGCACTTCTCTTGCTAAGCAGAGTTTCTAATTGAAGTACATCACAGCTGATAAGGACTTCCCTGACAGCTGACTAAATGAGCAGCATTGCAGGACTTTGCATTAGGCCTTTATACTGACTTCCAAGAAGGTTTCAGTTCCCTCATTTGCTCATGATATAGTCGCCAACAAATCACACACTGCTGCTTTCAGGACAGGAGAGAGTTGCCCATTCCCTTCCCATCAAATTCTGCCGTGGAATAAAAACACAAGCCAAGGCACCAGCTACAGAACTTCAGTATCAAACAAACAGCCCCAAATCCCAATGAGCAGGCTCCCCAGTTGTCTATGGATCCTCCTTGGCATGCAGGAAGGGAAGCAAAGCCCCTGACCCTGGAGAATTGTGATCAGAATCTCACTCAAGCGCAGAGAATGGCTGGAAACAGCATCAACCCACTATTTGTGTCCAAATGAGACTCCTAGCTGTGAAATCTGCCTTTTGTTTATGTCTGAATCAAAATATTGGGCATTTTTGGGGACCTTATATACTTTTTGTTGTTACTGCAAGTAGCATAAAAGTCCGTATGCAATTCTTTATGGAATTTTTTCAGGTCAGACTTGCAAGCTTGCCCAACTGTGCATTCCTGTGGGGTGTCTGCTCTCTGTTTGAGAGTAATTCACTCCTAAGCACTTATTCTCAAGTGACACGATCCTTTTCCCACATGACCGTGATGGCCTTTGCAAGCATATCCATGCCATGCAGCAATATATATAGGAACAGACACATACATACTGAGAGGAAGCACTGAAGCTGCCTCCTGCAATAGAAGTAACGTGATCCCATGGAGTGCATCTACTTACTCAGATACAGTGTCAGAAAGATAATTCATGTCCTCTCTGCAGAAGTAAAAATAAATAAGGTTCAGGCAGAGTTCAATAACCTTAGGTTGCATATTAGCAGTTCACAGTGTAGATGAGAGACACCTAAAGTTTTCCTGGGACATGAGGCCCTTTAAACTAACAGGAAAGCATAGTCAGGTAAAGGCCCGGTGCATGGATGAAGGGCACAGTGCTCACACTTCAGTGACTCATACTTTTTTGGTCGTGACTTTGGTGGGCTTTTGTGAACCACGACTACAGCATCTTTTAGCAGGATTGCCTTGAGTCATTGGCCTGACTATTCAAGATCTATAGATCTATGGAACCTGAGCAAGTTTATAAAATAGACTGTTCCTGTTCATGCATTACATTATGAATTGTAAAGTGCAACTGTGGGTAGACTGTCAATTTATTTCTATCTTAATCTCTCTTTTGAATAACAAAGCTCTATTAATAAGTAGTAACCATCCCTTTGCCAGATCTTGCAAGTAAAATCTACTCTTAGCTCAGTGTTAGGTAGAGAAGTAACAAATGAAAACAATAAACAACTGCAAATTGCTATGAACTTCCAAATCTGACCGAAGTAAGACATTCAGTGTCCCCTTCCTGTCTGCCTCTCTTCCATGCCCATTTTTCTCTCCTGTTATACTGCATAGGAATATCGACTTCAGAGCACAAGCAAAAGTGAATTCCTTATGGTCCTCCACGGGAAGTACTTCAGCACATCTCAAATATACAAACAATTTAAAGTCACATATGAAAATTTACCATGAAGACTGAGAGCTAGCAAACTGTAAATTGGCCAACCCACCACTACAAGTTAATCTGTGCGAGCTGACAAGCTGAATGATTAATGTACATTTGAAAATGGAAATAAATTTGTCCAAAATGGAAGGAGCCAGACTGTAGCCATTTAGTAGGGAAAAAATGGACTCTAAAAAGAATTTGGGGCCAAGGAGGTAATTAACTGAACATTGCATCAGTGTTTATAAATACCTGATGGTGGTCATGAGGAGTAAAGAAGAATGAGCCAGACTCTTCTCTGTCGTGACAGGACACTGACAGGACAAGAAGCAAGGGGCAAAACCTGAAATGCATAAAATTCCCTTTAAGCATTTAAAAACAACAACAACAACAACAACAAAAACACCAGAAGTTTTTCACTGTGGATTAATCAAACACTGCAGCAGGTGGCCCGGAGAAGTTGTGGAGTCTTCATCCTCAGAGACATTCAAAACTGGACCAGACACAGTTCTGGGCAACCTGCTCTTGCTGGCCCTGCTTTGAGCAGGGGCTTGGATGTGACAATCACTAGAGGTCCCCACCACCTCCACCTGTCTGTGATTCTGTGATGTCTGTGGTCTGTCAGTACCTACACACAGATCACAAATATGAGAATAGAAGGACCATAAACTTACCTATGTGACAAGATTTAGGAGCTGATACTAAAATGATTTAAATAAACTGCAAAGTTTTGACAGTTTGAATTGCTGGAACAATTTGCTAGGGTGGATTCTCCATCAGTGCCAACTTTGAAATGAAATTAGATGCTATTCTAAACAACACCGTGTTACTTAGCTAGGAACTAATTCAGGAAAGCCTCTGGTCTAAGCTGTAATGTGTTTAGGTTAGATTTCCTTTTTTGATAATGGTCTCTTCTGGTCTATACTTCATAAAAGTACGTTGCTGAATGAGGCCTATGTTCCCATGAACTTAAGTATCTTAGAGTATCTTTTAGTTATTCTTTTGGCCTCAACAAAATGGAAAAAAATATATATATATATTTTGCATAACATTGTCAACATGTAGGAAAACCTAAAGTGAGAAGAACAGCTGATGTATTATTTTAACACCATAAATTTGTCTTTAAAGAAATAAAAATACATTTGAAAATGAAAATTTATCACAAGAGAGCCCTGTACAACCCATATTTCTCCCTGAGGTGCCCTGAAGCATGGCTCTTCATAGGAAAAAAAGTCTTGGCTTATACAACCTTTAGGCTGTGGTTTTAAAAAGTTTTTAAGAATGTAGAATTGTTTTCATCTCGTAAAGTACAACTATAATCATAATGCCAAACTTCAGTAATATCTGTAAGTTCATGAAGAATATGCATGCTCCCCCACCCCCTCTGGCTACAGAGGATGACTAGTTATCATGGTCACAGGACTAAAGTTTACCAAGATCTTCTGAATTTTAAGCTAGCCCAAAACAAGAGGGCATGTGCATTTGAATGGCACATTTTCTAGTTCACTATGTCACTGGGACAGCAGTCGGTGCATGCAGCAGGTTGCACATGAACAGAGTCCCTGCAGAGGCCTGCTTTGGTTCAAATATTTATTTTGTAGATTGTACATTGATAGGCTTTTTTAGGTCTGCGTGGTCTCTTTTTTTTTTTTTTTTCAGCTATAGCATGCTACTGCCACTCAGGTGACAGTGTGCAGTCTGCTGCATGTCTTGCTTTTTTGTAATCCTCCCCATTCCTCCCTTTGACTCCAGCAGCTTTAAGAAGTGAGGGCACCGCAGCTTGTCAGCATCTTCGGTGACACACCTGGGTGGTGACAGTCTGGGCTCAATGCTGGCATGCAGCAGACTAAGGGTGGGGAGCTGGTTTTCACAGCCAGAGCAAATCCCTTTAGACACAAAGAGGACATTTTTAGAATAACTAATGTTCAATCAGTCACAGACCAGACAAAGCGCCATGTTTCAGAAAATTACTGCTCAGGAAGGAAGACTAGAGATGTCAGGGAAAGAGGATTCTCAGCTTTAGAGAGACACATTAAATATGTGCTAAATCATTCCAAAAAGGAAAGAAGGAAAATTATGTTGACTAAACCCACCAGGTACGTTTGACCTTTTTTTCCTATTAGCAGAATCTTAGACTTGAGCTGCGGTCTCTCTCATGAAAAGAATAAAGAATGAGTTGTTCCCTCTGGCACATTATTCCTTGTTAGAAACACAGAAAGTGACATTTGTACCATACCCAACGCCACCCTTCCACCTGATCGACATGGCCAGAAACCTGCACCCAGATGGACCCTGGGACTCCAGGGCAGATCCATCTCCCCGCAGGGATGGACACCCATGGAAGCAGACCCCTGTGTTGCTAACTCTTTGGAGCAGCCTGGAACAGACCTTTCGATTTGCAAGAATCAGGGCCCAGAAACAGCCAGTGTATCCTACCAGCCTCATGAACCCTTCACTCAACTTTCACTAAACCAAAAATATTGACAAAAAAAAAAAGGAAGCAAGTATAAAGAACGTTTCTCACCATTACAATTGCAATGAAAATCTCCGATTGCCTCTCCCCCACCCCAGACTCCTCAGCCCCCAAGGAAATGTAGCGGGGGAGGCTGCGGAAACCCTGGCATGAGAGTGCGAAAAGAGCACAACTCCCTCACCCGCGTAAGCAAATTTCTAAATAACCACTGCAGGTAAATTAAATGCCAACATGATTTGCTGGGACTGGTGCTTTGTTTATGTGATTCACTCACAAGGTTTATTTTGTAAAGGAAGTGCAAACAACCAGTGCCATTTCTTTTTTTAAACCTGAGCTGGATGAGTGGTAGAAGTCCGCACCAGCCACACAATGGAGATCACCCAGGCTGCTGGGTGGTGGGCCGCCTGCCTAGCACAGTGCTGAAGGAGGAGCTCACAGCTTGTGAAAAACAACATTTTTCTTCATTTTTCATTCCTCCCATTTATGGGCAAATAAAAGAAAACAAAAAGAAAGTAAAACAAAAAGAAAAGAAGCATTGCTAATTTCCAAAGTTTGCCGGTTTCCTAAAACGCACCAGCATAATGCTTAGCTAAAAATGGAGGAAAAATTCTTACAGTCCAAAGATGAAATAATTCAAATTATTTTTATTTTTATTATTAACTAATAAAGCTGAATACAAAAGGCAGAGGACTGCAACTTTCTTGATCAGCCTCCATCTGTTTACTAAAATGCAGATGTCTAAAAATATGTATTTACCTTTCACTGGTTATCTGAGTTTAATACAGCTGAAAGAAACGTTAGTTAAAATTTAACAGTTGTCTTTTTACTTGTGTGACTACAAACTTTGAAGCCATGTCCAGAATAAAGTAGGAGTTCTCTGTGGAAGTAACCTGATTTGAGCATCAGTCAGAGGGTAACTTGAAGGAGAGCCAATACAAATGATCCTTTTTGATAACGTCTGCCTTGAGCATGATGAAATATAGTTCTTGGATCTGATTCACTACACGTTTCTGTCCTCTTTGAGTGCCTTTTAAGTTTAAAAAAAATTCACAGAATTCTAGCCAAAAGTTTGCCCTAATGATAAGTCTAGATTGTTGACCTGAAATGGGGATTGCCTAATCCCCCCTTTTTTTTTTTTTTATGTTTTACTAAATAAAGATATTTATTCTAGTGTGATGTTAATTAATAACTGTGTGATGGGCTAAGTTGAAGACCTCAGGATGGGACTGAACAATCAATAGCAGAATATTTTCTCATTTAGTCTGCATTTGCTGCCAAAAATAAGTCTGTTATTATCACTGTTCCTGCTCTCTTATGATGAATTTACAGCTACGAAGGTTGTTTGCAAAAATGGTTAGATTTGCTTACTGGAGCTGGAATGGAAAGACAATGGTATTCTCATGGCCCCTTTTTCTCTTTCCTTTCCCAATACAATGGTGCAGTTGCTTTGGTATGCAGCTTACACTGAAAGTACTTCATAACCCAAATGTAGACAGATACTGCTCTGCAGCAGAGAATTTTAGTTCACACTGAGCTTCAAATGTCTGCTTCAGGTAGTCCTTTGTCAAATGGGAGCCTGAGTGTGCACCATACATACCATTCTTTACAGCCAGGAAAATGAAGAAAAACACTAGGTAAATCTTTTCTGTCCATTTTTTCTCAGTTGAGCTTGTGCCAGCGCACAGATTTGAGAAGAATTTGTCTGGAGACCCAGGGCAACTATTTCCCTTCAGCTGTAGGAGGGTTTCCTAAACTTGTGAAGGCTGCTCCTCCTGCTTCAGGAAAATGAGCAATTTTGCTGCATGCTGCTGAAGTCCTGCACATTTCCTCCCCATTCCTGGCCCACCTTGGATAACTCTGAGGCATGTCACTAGTGGTTTGTGTTTCATTTTTGGAAAATACTGCCTCAGATAGGCCTTTAAAAAAATGGAAACCCCTGTCAGTTTCTCTTCTACATCAAAATTTTAAGAGGTTACTTGTTGCCAGTGCTAATATCAGTCTTCTGCTCATCAGTATAGCTTGTATACCATACACATTTCTCCTGCTATCCTATTAGCGGTCTTATCACATTTAAATCTAATTATCATTAAATTCAAAGGACAGCCAACAGTGGATAGCTTTTCTATGTTTATTTTTTGTTTGTTTGTTTTTATTTTTTGTTTTAGGTAGTATAAGGATTGCAGGTTTAACCATCTGTTTCTTTTCTTGATAAATAAATGCTCACTTCATTTCCAGGACTGACAGGACTAACCCTCCCCTCTAGCCTGGGGACTTGTACAGGGCCCCTGTGCATCACCAAAACGTTACTGGGCTCTCTGAAGCCCTGCAGCGAATTTCAGCCTCTGATCCTGGCCTGGAGATGCCGCAGCACAAACTTCCAGCATACTGAGGAGCCTCTGCCTTCAGCAAAATGGTCCAAGCTGCCGAAGCGTGTCAGCGAATACACAGTTTCAATTCCTTCTGCCCTGCTCAGTAGCATATGTGAATTTTGATTTTGTAATGGGACATTTAAACAACTAATGTAGGCATGTGAGGAAATAGTAATAAAGCCACAAGCCTTTGTTGTGGCCTCTGCAGCATCAACATTACTGCAGCAGGAAGCAGAGATCACTTTCCTGGTTATGTTAGAAATACTACTCTTGCCAAAATTGCATGCCACATATGAACAGCATGAAAGCTCTTATGAAATGTGCATTTTTTTTTTTTTTATTTTAAAACACATTCTGCCACTATCGTCTTCCAGAAATATACAGGACTTCCCCACTGCAGCATTGTAAACCATTCTTTTGCTCTGTTTTTCATGTTTCAACACATTTTCCCAGATGCCACTATCAGCTGACAAAGATGTGCTATTTCTACATTTAACAAACAACAATGTAAACACTCTGCAGTTTAATGAACTAAAACTGTGTCATGAACTAGAGACCTTCCCTTCTTCTCCTGCCTCTCCAAACAAGCATTTTATTTTTTCTCTAAACAAGTATTTAAACTTCTTTAAAAGCAATATTGCCAAAAATGAAATCACATTGTGGTTTCATTTTGTCTTCATATCTACTAGCTATTAACTATGGAAATATCCTAGGACTCATCAACTGACAGAAAGCCGTATAATCCTTTCAATCCCACAAGAATTTGTTTAGTTTTTCCAATCTCAAAGAACTGTAAAACAAAAAAAGACAGATTTTGGATAGCAAAAATATGTGTATATTGTTTAAAACATTCATAGCAACTGTAGGAAAAAGCATAATCCTCACAGCTGATATATTAAAATCATTTTGCTAACAGCCGTGAGGTCAGGCGGCCAAAGTTTTCCAGAAGGCTGGTACGTGAGCAAACATGCACTTTCTGGGTACAGAAAACACAGACTCACCCGCAAACAGCCACAGCGCTGCCTGGTGTGTACAGCTCGCTTCACGTGGCGCAACCACACAGGTCTCACCCGCCAGCTCTGGACCTGGGACCAACCCTGGGCAGTTACCCTACATAGTAAATTTTCACTTACGTTTTGTCAGTATTTATATTGCAGAGGTACACAGAAGCTCTAGACCACGCTGTAGGTAGGCAGCTGTGATGCAAACTGATACACAGAGAGGATCCACTGCACTGCAAACACAAAACACAGAAGCTGAGAATGATGTGGTTGTTCCAAACGCAGCCCACCTCTGTATTGCTGAGTTCCGAAGGATGCCAGCCAGAATCTCAGTTTTAACTTTGAGTTTGGTCAGACCTTTTGGTCCTCCTGGTTCAATGAACAGAAGCAGCTGTTTGCCATCCAGGAGCCAATGCCTACCCAATTCTGCCTGAAGTGTCAGGAATAAGAAAACAGTATGAGGTGTTTTTGTTTCAGAGGCCAAAATCCTCATCCTGCCTAATGTCACTCTGACTGGGATTAATTTACCATGTTGAAAAGATAACATGTTGATGAGGGTTATGTTATCTAAGCTAGCTATTTTGTACACTTTAATGTGAGGTAAATGGATATTGCTGAAGGAAAGGGAAAGACAGAGCTGGGGCAAGTATTCAGCCATTTCAGGCACAGAAAAGCCAGCTGGAAATACCTGTGCCATACCTTTGGTGTCAAAGTGTCCTTCCTACGGCTGGTTTTTGCTGCCTGGACTCTTTCACTGGCTCCTTTTCACACCCTGTCCCTGAGGAAACCTGATGCTATTATGGGTATAACCTACAGAAAAGGACCAGCAGCTCTGGGCAGTCTGAGCAGGTGCAGAAACAACCATAGGAAAAACGCTTCAAATTGTGAAGGGAACGTTCTTCTGGCTGGACGACCTGTATGCTGGGCAGCCCGGTCATTATCCCAGCTCCTCCTTGCCTGTTCCTGGAGCGCGGTGTCCAGCTGCCTTGGGGGCTGGAGGTTTTCAGCAGGTAGAGAAGCCCAAGCCAACCTGCTTACACATCACTCCTGGTTCTTGAAGTCATGGTGCCTCTCCCCTAGCCAGCCAGGCTATGGAAAGCTGGTGCAAATTGCCAACAGAGAAAGTCCAAGTGAGCTCCTGCTGAGCAGGGGCTGCTCCCAGGAGCCGGATCCTTCCCTGGCCTCAGCTTCCCCCTGTTGAAGCAGCTTCAGGATTTTTTTCCACAAACATCCCCAGCCCCACCTGATACTGAATATTTTTCAGTATTATAATGTGACTATTGCAGATTCAGGACATTATCCTATTTACTCTCCACAAAAGCTTCCCATTAAGAAACAAAATGGTCTCTTGAGATAAAACCAGTTTACAGCAGAAAACCACTGTCAAATATAGAGACTTCGGCACTTTCCTACTACGCAAACAAAGTACTTGCTTGTACCACCCTCTATAATAAAACAGGGCAAGGCCATGCTTACCATAGAAGGAAGTGTTTTCAGTCCAGCGAATTTTAATTCTTTTCTTTGGCCGGTATATTAGTTTGCTCTCACTTCCTGACTAATGTGTCTTGAATTTAAAAGATGATTGTAAGCTACAAGAATGCATCCAGGTTTTCAGTGGAATTCAGCTTAGATAATGTTATTTAAAATATACCTGAAAAAGTAAAACAACAAGCAAAGCTTTCTGGCATAATTAAGAAAGATCAATGAGATTTGAAGCATGCTATGCTGAAGTTAATCACTTGTATCCTAATTTTGGAAATCTCTGCAGTCTTTTGAACCGATAAAAAGAAAATCTAACAAATGCCAAGCAGATACTCATAGTAGGTAATGATGTATGTCTTCCTTGTGTTAGCATGGTTTGGATTCATTCTAAGTACGCTGAAATTAGTAAGAGTTTTTTCATGGGCACTGGGCAGGGACTACACTGATATTATCAGGATGGAAAAAGTGACTGTTACGTAAGGAAGGTTAATTCCAGTGAGGTTACCTGACTACTCTGCAAGCTGCAGAGCACCTTCTGCAGCTCTCCACTAGCTGGGGTTCTCAAGTATTCAGAACATTTGTTAAAACCCTGCATTGCTCCCACTTTTTCACATGAAGAAGCCAAAGCCTACAGAGATTGTCTGATTTACTGATCAGCAATTTCCAATCTTGTTGCAGCCAGGCCTCATTTGAGAAAAATGACAAAATATACTGTAATTCCCAGGTAAAAGCTGTTGGCTTTCACATCAGAGCTGTAATGAAACATACTGATGTTTACAGAAGTAATGTCACATACAAGCTATGTAGCTTAGGGAATGAGTTGGTCATGCTAAAACCAAAAGCAACAGCGAGAAGCCACCGAGCCCTGCCCAAAGGCACATTTCACAACACACGCTGCTGCCCATGCCCTCAGGGCTTCGCCTGGGTGCCTGCTGCTGCAAACCAGAATTGCACAAAAGACCTGGTGCAGAGCCAGAGGCTGAATACAGATCTCCTGAGCTTCACGCCCATGCTCTCATCACAAAAACCCTTTCTGTCCCATCAAATTGCTACCACTTACTCTCCAAGGTGCATGTCTACAAACACAAACAAAAAGAACAGGAAAAGTCAAAAGAAATTTGAAAACAAATTAAGTCTTTATGGAAAAATCTCCCAAAATACAAACAAGCCAGAACTGGACAGAAAGTAGAACACCGAAGAAATTATAATAAAAACTCTATAGATTTTTTTAGAATAATTTTTTTTTCTTTTCATCCAGACCTATATTCCTGCTACAGAATTCTGCAGCAAGCCTAAGAAGTCCACTTACAAAACATGAACGTATAATTTGGACCTTACATAAATATTACCTAGGGAAATGATTTCTTTCTGCAAATCAAGAATTTCATATTTGAATGAGAGCTCACTTCCAACAAAATTCACTATTATCATTACAATTGAACATTTCTATGAAAGATACTATTTAGTGAAGCATTGCAAGATGGCAAAGTCTATTACCTTTACATCTTTAGCAGATGTTTTCCCACTAAATACAATTTAAACCTTTTTTTTTTTTTCCAGGATACCCACATAACTGATACATCATGCAACATAAATACATGCTGTCACATTGTTCCCAGAAGTTCCCACAAAAGTTTTTTTTTTTGCTCATAGTGTGAAATGACAAATTCAGAGCTAGATTTTTATCTCTGTTCATATAAATGCCAGCTGCAATGAAAGTATGAGACACATTAGTAACCAATTGTCAGAGCCAAAACACTAGTGGATTTAATGGCCAACCAGATCAGTTTTAAATAAGAAGATGTTTTACCAGCTTTGACTGACACACCCACATAAAGCATGTGGCTGCTGGAAAGAAGGACTTTGGCATCTCAGGATTTGCTACAGCAGTCCAGAAGGGACTCCTTACCCAGAGAGGCAGACACATAAAAGGTATCAGATCCTGAGTCCAAAGTGTGTATCAGTTTGCAAATCATGTTATCCAGACCTATCATGCATGTGTCAGCTTTGAATTTAGTCCCTGCATTAACTTATTTACCCCCAGAGCATATACCTTGGCAGAAAGATGTATTTTCATTACCTTTCTATTTGATTTTTACAATACTAATGCTGAAGAAAGGTTAAAAAAAACAGAAGAGAGGTTAGATCCCCACCTGGGTTTTGCAGAAAGTTAGTGGAGCTTAGAAAAGGGCTTAGGAAAGGAAAATTTAGCATTAGATACATAAGCCTTTTGATCACATTTATTGGCAAGCCTGCTGTGATGACTGGTCTTAGGAAAACAGGACAGGCCTTGCTGATGAAATCCTTGCAGTTACTGCTATATCCAAGACACTTACAATTTGCAGGAAATGCTGCCTCTTGCCATAGGCTGCTCAAGGAGCTGACATCGCTCATCATCTGTAAACCAGCAACGAAGGGATGAGCAGGCACTTACCATGTGCTGTTGCTGATGTGCAATTTCCATTTGGTGTTTTTTTTTTTCCCCTGGCACCTGATAGATGAGTTGGCTTTTGTATTCTGCTGAATCCTGTGATCACTTGTGGTCTTAGAATTGGTAACAATACAGGAGTTGGGAACGCATAGAGAAAGAAAAGTGTCTGCCATTTTCTTCCTCTTTCGCTTGTACTTGCTCAGGAAGCCCAATGCTTGCAAATACAAGAGTGTGAACCCTGTGACTGCTCTCAGAGAAGTATGCTTTGTTCATGGGAGGCTCAGGGTTGTCACTGTCAGCAAGGCCTAATGTGAGTCTAAACTCACAGAGTAAGACATTTTAGGTAAAAACGGGCTTGTGTCATTTCATTCTCCATCTCTTTGTAAACTGCTGTACAAGCCTTTAAGAGGAGCTTCTGCAGTAAGCTGTGACAGTGAGAATATTACCCCTGGAAACGTGTTCAAGTGAAGTCTAAAATAGCATTTTCATTTGCCTGAAGCACGCCCTGCTACTGCCAAGTCGCCCTGGCACACTGCTCTGGGGTCATCCTTACCCTGAGGACAGGCTGATATCCCCAGCACAGCAGGTTCTTCCTTCAGCTGCAGGTCAGACCCAGTTTTGGCTCCATCCCAGATCAGTGAAGCGCTGGGTGAGCCACCCTGGCCCCATCTGGTGCAGAGCATTGCGGGAAGTTGCTGAGGAACGCAGCAGTGCTGCCAAAAGAGTGACCCAAGGGACCGTGACCGAAAGGCACAGCCCTCTGCCAGGAGAAGGCTCCTATTGATGGACCTGGCCACCTGCATGGCAGGCAGAGGGCATAAATCCATCTTTATATAGGGGTGTCAGATACTAACATGCTCTGCAGCGACCTTCTGGGTCATTTTATCAGCAGTCTGGTGCCTGTAATGCACAAATCCCAGCGTTAAGTGGAATTTCTATAGTGTTGCAAAAATACATTAATTATAGTTCAGAGGTGAGGTAATTAGGTGGTGATCTGGTCTTAGATAATGGAAGAGAAAACATTTAATAGCGGTTGAGGCATTTATAATGCAAGACTGGGTATATTGCCGTTGATGAAATTATTTCAGGAGTTTTTAAGCATAGATTCCCCCCCCACACACACACACATTAATTGTCAAATCTGCTCTGAGAAAACACTCCTTTACATCAGAATGAGGAGCTAAAGCAGAGGTAAAAGCTTGGGGCAGATTCTTACCTAGTGTGAACTGGCATCTTTAGGATGGGGAATGGCTCCACTTGTTTAAATAGCTGGCCTTCTGCTAGTGCTGTGAATCACGTTTATTGGTGCTGACAATATACGTGACCTGAGCAAGCTTCCCAAATGAATTCCATGTCAACCTAAGAACACCATTTCTTGGCTTGGTCAAAGTCAAAGTTATTGAGCCTAGAGGACAACTGGCAAACACCTAATCTCCTATAAAAAAAAAGAAAAAAAAAAAACAGAGGGAGAGCAAACAATTAGAGATAATTGCTTTGTGTGTTTCTGGCATGCTCTATGCTTTGGGTATAATGCTCACAAAATACTCAAGCTTGATAGAGGGAAAAATACTAGAAATTAAAGCATTGAAAACACCTTGTCATCATGCAGATTACAATTCTATACAGAAAGTTATGGTTTTCATAAATAAGGAAAAAATGAATGATCAAATTGTTGAGTTTGGGGAACATATTTTGTAAATTAGCAAGTGCATAAATAGTTGTATTAAAATCTTTGCCAATTGGGTTGTCAAATTGAAATTTCTTCAGTCAAAACTTAAATTCTATATTGACAGCATTTTTACAAGTTGGCAAATATGGGACTCATCCAAAGGCTGTGGGAGTTTCTCATTGAATAAGAACCCTGCTTCATAATGCAAACGGCACAGTGTTCTCAACACCTATCTCTGCAAAACTGCTTGAAGCTTTATAACTAAAATGGACTATTTTCAGCTAAGAAAGCATGTTAAAAATGCAAAGTTTCACAGAGACTCCAAATGCCTTTTTTTTTCCCCCAACCCAGTATTCTTCAAAGCTGTCTGTATTTCATTTATATGCATGAAAAAAGCAGCTAATAATCAGAACAGAGAACCAGGAGTCAGGAAATTCAGCTTGGGTTCCATCTACTATATGATTTTGTGCAAAATTCTCTGTTCTTCTGTGATGAAAATAATTCCAAAATTCCATAGGAATGTTCTCCTTGAGCACTTGAAGAACAAAGGTTTTTCTACTAACAAAATCTGCAATAAATATATACCAAACAGAACAATTAAGCTTATTTCTGTAATTAGTTGCAATCCAGACCAGAGTTTTGTGGAAGAAATGGCCCAGAAAACATTCACAAGCATCCACTGGTTGGTATGGCTTCTGCAAACACCCACTAAAAATTACATTTACAAAACCCTCCATATGCTATAGAAGCAGAAATTTTAGGATGGCTTAAATTGCACTTGTTCACACAGAATTGCTATACAATGGATGGGATGCTAACTGAAATACTGAAAAGCAGCAGTAAAGTATTGGTGATAAAGTCTTTTGCTTTCACACAAGAAAATGTCTGCAAATAAACAGGCATCGGGAAATAAACCCCATACCTGATGGGAAAGACAATTGTGTCCAGGATGCTGAGGGTTCCCTGCTTGCTCCACTTAGGGGCTGTCCAGGTTGCTGGTTCAGCCCCTGACTCTATCTACATCAGCCCTCCCTGGAGAGAAGACAGCTTCCCTGGAGAAAATCATCTCTTTAATGGGTCAGAAGCCAGACAAGGCCTTGTTGTATGAGGTTTATGATGCTATATAAGTAGCTAAACACAGCCAGAAAAATAGTGTGTTGATATTACAATAAAACACATGTCATTTTCTGAGTCCATTAATAAAAAAGAAGTTGGTTCTATGTAATTACTGGAACAATTTACCATGATGGCTTTCACAAAATTCTCTGTATTTTCAGCCAGCAAGGTCTTTCTGGCTTATTTTTATTGTTTTTGCACATTGCTCAGGAGAATTTCACACAGACACATGAAGAATAATGGTACTTCAGTTATTACAGTTATCACACTTCGCAGAATGTTTTCCTATTTTCAGCCTCCTCCTGTCCTCTGCTTAGGTCATGCCTCTCTTGCAAGCAAGAGGGAGGGTTTCAGGCAGGACCCCTGAGAATGGTTAATATTTTGGTTTAGCCACCAAACCAAAACATTTTTATAAAACAAAGATTAAGATCAAATCCAGATAAAAGTGCAGTGGGGATTGTCTTATTTCTCCCAGATGAGGGGACAGAAGGCCCTGACTCACTCTGAATCAGAAAGGAAGCCTATATTCCATTGGGACATGCTTAACAAGAGCAAGCACTGAAGTTAAGAGCTACACCTCATGCACCATTCACAACGGTGAGAGAACAGACCTGTTTTTGACTGCTTCAGGGCCCTCACCTCCAATATGAGAGGCCTAGGCTCCCTCTGCCTGATGCAAACCATGGATTTAGGAGCCCCTGGGCTACGGGCAACCCAAGTTCAAGTTCTACCCTTGGGAGACTTGAATGCCAATTACCCCATCACCAGCAAATGTCCTGAGTGTTGAATGAAAAGGATGGAAAGGCATGACACCACACTTGCTTTGTAAATCAAGCTGTGGAAGGAAAATATTTATGAGTTGAAGTTACCCATTCAATTTTATCAGTAATTTTGGATAACACAAAACCTCAGGTAGATTCTGAAGGCACAGGGGAGAATTGCTATAAGTTTCCATAGCCATAAGTATGAAAAACTCTGTAGATAAAGTTTATGGATACTCTCTTTATCAAATGTAATTTCTGACGTACTTTATCTTGCTGAAGAAATCAGACACATTTGCTATAAAACTAAGTCATTAGTGAAATAAGCATTACACTATTGGCTAGATCTAATGCTGAAGGCAAGGACTGGTTACAAACTAGAACATTGCCCTGGAGTTACCTCTTGTTTTTTAAATCCCTTCAGCCAAAGCCATCCTGTGCTCTGCCTGTGGTCAGTCTGGGAACAACACCACCACCAAAAAAAATGAACAAACAAACGAAAAACCAATGCATGCACACACACACACAAAACCCACAAAACCCCCAAGAAACCTTCAATGCACAAAAAGAAAAAAACTTTTCTTCATTATATGCAAGTTGCCAACGCGTGGTTCTGTTTTCCATGGTTCTTTCTTCACAAGTCACCTATGCTAAAAAGTAGCTGAGGGAGACTGGAAAGTGTTACTCAGTTTTACTAGATATAATGGACATATAATGCCCAACATGTATCAGCATATGATAATACACTATATCTTTATTTAGATGCTTTGCACTAGTAATATTCAGTACCTGTAATGAAGCTCTAATCTAAGCAATACTTTTCCAATTCTTTTTATATCACTGCTTTTAGGTTTGATAAACAACGGGAAAAATTCTCTATTACCGACTAACAAAAACCTCTAAGACATTGTTTGCTGCAGATGTTTTGTCTTTTCATCTGCTATAATTAAGGCAAACGCAACCATGATATCAACATTACATATTTCCAAAACTGCCTTGATTTTAAAAGCTTAAAAAATTGGCAGCACCTTGGCAGTAGTACCTGATCTGTCCAAAACTCAAGAATCTCCTGCTTCACATTTTTCTCCTTTGGTCCCTGAGTTGAAAAGACACCAGGGTGCAAATTGAGTGAGGTCACCACAGATACCCACATGCACTTAAAGAGTGCTAATTGCAGAAATTTAGCACATCACAGCTTTGGATTTATGACATTCTTAGGAAGCTACATGTCCACACACTAAAGAGCATGAACAAGCAAAACCTAAAAAGGGCAGATAATATTTATGTGGGAAAAAACATCTTTCTTCAAAAGAAATGACTTGCATTTATTTGACCTACTAATCCTGCCAATTTAGTAATAAACCTACCTTTCAAACTTTTTTGTTCACCTCCACTTACCAATTTCTAGCAAAACTTATTTCAATAAGGACAGGAAATCAAACAGAATACAGGCCAGAGTGCTTCAGCTGGTATGTAGCCTTCATTAACTGGCCAACATTAACAAGTGCAAATGATTCCAAAATCATTTGAAAAAACTGAGAAGCATTTAGAGAGCTTAAGCAAAGGGCTGCAGCCCCTCAGAACCAGCCGCCAGCTTGCTGCACCAGTGGCACGGCGCTGCTAAATGAAGCACGCTGCAAACTCCCACATGCAGCCTCAGCGGTGGCTCTGTTACAGCAGCAGTCTGTGGCACTGGCCAAGCAAACACTAAGGTCTCCCAGCAGCACTGAAATCAGGCTTGGTTAAAGATTGGTCCATTTAGACGGACTTGAGACATATTGTTAACTCTAGCTTTCCGAACGTTCTCAAATAGGGTGGGATTTCAATATGATCCAAGACAAACCTACCTTTCTTTCTCATCTCATAAATGGAGCTTGACTATTCCATTTAAATCTGAATTCTGAAAATCTAAAAGCATGTTAAATCCATCACCAGCAGAAATTAGGTAAACATGAGGGAAAAAAAGCAAACATCCCCAATGTAATTCAAATAGTAAGCTAATCCAAAGAAAAAGGAAGAAGAGATCAAATTATAATGGCTTAATGACTGACGTGCAACTTGTAGAGTTATCCCACATGAATTTTTCTCTTAGAAATGAGAGGTGAAGAATCGTGACTCTCTATTCTTCCCGCTGCCACTACACTGAACCATTCTTTTTAAACAAACAAATAAAAAAGATGCAAAGACATTTACAAGACTGAGCTGCACCCCTGACACACAACTCATTCTGCTTTTCTGGCAGCTTTATCTAAGTGTTCTTCATTAATATGAGAATCACTCTGATTTATGAAGATGTACTGCAAATAGAGGATTGACATTGCGTGTAGCTAGGATAAGGACTGACAAGAGCTAGTCACATAACTCATGTATATAAGTGATAATTCAGTTCTAAAAAGTCTCTTAAATTACCCTACATCTCAAGAAAGTACAAAGCAAAACCTGA
>VXAA01001160.1:524199-569340 GCA_013399115.1 Anseranas semipalmata | reverse complement strand
AAAAAAAAAGGAGAGAAAGTTTAAATATGTCACAAATAGCCTCAAGGGACGATTCTGTAATCTAGGGAAGTTCAAAGTGAAAGCTTCCATTTCTTTATCATGCTACAATTACATCTCTGTTGTATTATGAATGACAGTACACCTTGAATATAGTGAAAGGCAGCACTGCTGTGAAAAGAATGCAGATTGTTGCTATAAGTAATGACAGGAGAAATTAGCCAGGGATTGGTTATGCTGCATGAAAAGTAGTAATTTCTTCCTCATGGTACACCTACAAGTATGAAAATTCCAACTGAATGCATGATTAAGCATAGCTTCTGTGCTTATGTCATATAATTAATAAGCTCTGCTAGTAAAATCAGCAACAAATAAATTGAGAAAAGGGCAAAAGACAAACTGAGAGTACCTTTGCACCATAAGAAAAAAAATTTGCTGCATCAGTTGGTGCCCCAGAGACGAGGAAGGGAAAACCATGCAGTTGACTTTTTTTGAAGAATGATATGAAAAATGACAGAAGCAATCACACTGTCAGATCCATAACTGCAGTGTATGAAGTGTGTCCATTGTGGACAGCTACAAATGAAATAAGCAGACACATATAGCTTGCACACAGTGAGGGAAAAATCAAGCAAAGCTCAAAAACCTCCAAAAATATTAGTTTAATATAAAAACTTACTCCTACTGCATCTCTCATATTTAGTTACATAGCAATGCCAACAGTAGTTTACACAAAAAAACAGGGAATGGAGAACAGAATACACAGCTCTACAGCTGTGTATTACAGAATACACAGCATAGATGATTGATGCTGCCTGAACAGTTTTGATTATAGGATGATGTTTAACTTTTAAAAGCAGGCACTGGAAAATAAAACCATGTCTTCTAAACACATTTCATTGAGGTTTTAGTCCTGTGCCCGAGTTCTTGGCCAAGAGTACGGACTATTGAAGAAAACAGATACACTTTTTGAAAGGAAGAATTCATGGGTATTGAATATTTCAGTGTAAGACATACATTTTAAAAAATCTGGAGGCATGTGAAACCCATTACCAGTAGAAGTTTGGTGAGTGTGGGTTATGAGATGACCAGAAGAACAAAAGCAAATATCCCCTCAGAAACTCAAATACAGCTTTGTCATAATATCCCAGGAGATTGCAGCCCCTATCTGGCAGCTAACAGACCAAAGTAATTATTAACTTGGAATCCTTTTCACAGACTTACAGTAATCTCCAGTAGCACACACTACTGGAAAGAGAGTTTTCACCTTCCAGAATGTGCAATTTGAGATAGTAGCTTAATGAACTTAAATCAATATGCAGAAATATGATATCAAATAAATTCTGAATTCTAAAACAACAACACTCAAACCAAAATGCAATTAGGTTCTTTATAAGCAACAGGCACAAATTAACATTATTACCTTAAAAGTTTCAGTTTGCATGAGTATCAAGTGCTTTCAATGCTCAGGAAAGCTTTTCTTTCTCTGTAAAAAAAACAATTACCACAAAAATTAGAATTCTGAAAGAACAGTGATGCACAACATTTGATTGATTTCAGTGTAACCTGATAATTCTGTAAAGCACAGTTTACAGTTGTGCACACGGAAAAATACTAGTTTACTCAAATTTTAGCCTTCTTACCTGACACGGTGATTGATTTAAAACAATTTCAGTTCTTAATACTCTCTAAGGGAGAAATCTAACAGTTAAATCATTAGAAAAATTAAACCTCATCAGTTAGAAAGGGAATAAAATTAGATTTCTGTAACTAAAAAGCATTTCTATAGAATTATTATATAAGAAAGTAGATTTTCTCTCCCACTAATGGCCACATTTTTCCTCTGCTTCCAAGATTCCTTCTCCTTGTTTCTGCATTGCTCTGATCCACCCCATTTCTGTCTTATGCTTTGTCTTTACATTTAGGCTTTTTACTTCTAAGCAAAAATACCACAATAGTCATTTTTGCTCCCATTTTGTACTTTTACATTTATCATCCCCCATCCAATAGAAGAGTGAAGTCATCAACTGGTACATGAGAAAAAACAAACTGGGGAGGAAAAAAAAAAAGAAAAAAGCAAGAAACCACTTAACCACCCCTCCTTCTCCCTCCCTTTCTTGCTTTTACTTTGTTATTTATTTCAAAATAACACTTTTCTTGCCAGCCACCTTTCTCTCTGTTCTTAATAGTGAAACCAAAAAATCCTCCACAGGTCTCTCTATCCAGTAGGTGGCTACAAATAAATGATGAGTTTTAAGAGGTGTGAAATGACTTTCCTAGGGAAAAAAACAGCTGCATTAAGGGAAAAATTAACCTGACCAAAATTTAACATGCTAAACAGAACACTGAACACTGGTAAAGCAAAAAGTTGAAGTGAACTCTTATTTTTATGATGGCTTGATATAAATATAGATCATTTAGAAAGAAGAGATGGAGCAATTGCTCATTTAAAATAGAAAATGAAGTGGGTTGTCCCAACTATTTCTATTTCCTCTTGTGAGAATCCTAGATGAATTTGAGATTGTGCTTTCTTTCTCGTGTATTAAAGTTGTCTTTATTTTACATAGGTAACATTTATCTTCCATAATTAATGACTGTTTCTATTAATGAAGTGCTTGACAATGAATACAATGCATTTATTATCACCAAATATGTCTTGTAAGGTAATTTCAAAATCTGAGCAGGATACTCCTCCATTTTGGTATCCAGAAAGACTTGGGAAAAGATCCCTCTGTAAAGTAGTTAAGTGAAATAAAATTGTCTTCTCTACTCACTCTGGCACATGTGACTGACCTATCTACCCATCCTTCCTACTAATAACCAAGGCCAACTATTTAAACGCCCAAACTGTATACATGCTGCCACCACAGTCCTTGAAAATAAGGTGTGAGGTGACCTAAAATCACTAGAAGACAACAAAACCCAAGACCCACATGTCTGAGTTATAATGACTGTGCTTTGGCTACTTTATATCCAGCTGCATTAATTGTCCAGAAGACAGAACGCTCTCAGTTCCTGCTCTCCACAGTATCGCTACTGACAAAAAATGAATAACAAAATAAATTAATATTCTGGACTACTCAACTAGAGCAGACTGTAAACAGACAGGTAAACTCACTAATTGACAAGTTGGTTTGAATAACTTGCAGATAGTTACAAATAGTTCTGTTCCAATAATACCTACAGATACCAGCTGAGGCTGGACTGTTATTAATTATGGTGTGGTAGTAATCAGAGATGCTAGTGCAAAGATACATAGGATTCGGTAAGAACATGTGCATTTCTCCTGGTTAATAAGAAAGCATGTTCTAGAATACAAGCAGCATATAAGCCAGCAACCCTTAAATTAAAGCAAGAAGCCTTTTAATTAAACCTGACCAAAGTCTTATATCTAAATAATCCAGGACAACTTTCATGGGAAGAAAATATTGAATCAGAAGGTAAAAGTTAATCACTCACTACAAATATCAAATCATAAATACTGATGCAGACAAGGAAAATGGCAAATGAAGTATTGCTATGGTAGAACGTAAGTCCTAAAAGATGCAACAAAACCATTAAGGCATATCACCTAACACATATGGGTATTACTTAATGTTAGGTTCTGAAATCTTCTATAATACTAACCTATGTTAGGTGCCACTCAACTTACATGAACTTCTCCTGCCCTCCCGGATTTAATGAGCAAATACTCTACCATCTCCTCAGAGACACGATATCTCCATCTTCCTTGACCTCAGAGTTCTTTTCTAAATGTAGATTGTAGAACAAATTACTTTTGAATCAAATACCTATTCTACAGTTATGAATGCACATACTCCAGAAAATATCAAACTATAATAACCCTTGCCATACCTGTTCCCTTGTTATATTTTGCATAAAGCCTTGGGATTTAAAGACTTTAATAAGAATTTAATTAACAATTTGAAATGAGCACTTCTCCAGGGGCCCATTTTTGCTCATTAATTTAACAACAAAACCCACCTGACTATGAATTAGAACATTTTTAACACATGCAAGTGAAACATCTGTGGCAGTCCAAGGAACTTCAACAACACATACAACAGCTGAGATTCTGAAGAAAAAAATCCAAATAGAATGGAAAATTACTTGACCCAAACAAAAAAGACAAATTATCTTGGAAGAGATCTGGGTGCTCTAGCAGGAAAAACAAAGGCAAAAAAAAGAGCATTTGTAGCAGTCTGCTACTCATGACATGCAAATGGGCTTTAAGGGACCTGTGACATCTTTCAGGATTTTTTTAGGGAACGATTCTGAAAGGATATTAAATACCACATCTATGAAAAATAACAAGAAATATAGGATTTGTTTTTGGAGCAAGTTAGCCAATACCACCACCGATTTCAACCACAGAAAAAGACATTTATAACTTTTTTTCTTAATATTTATTATTTTTATTTATATTTATTTAAAAATATTTAAGAATTTTTATATCTCTAACATCTATTAAGAGGAAAATCTGACATCTAATTAAATGGTTTTGATCCTCATCTTTGCTGCCATCTGTAGGTAACTCAAGTGGTACAAAGAAGCAAGTTTAAATCTGGTCAGATATTAGCCCTGTGATCAGAACCTGTAGTCATGGGAAAGCACGATGTTCTTGTTCCCTGTCCCTCGTGATTTAAATGTTAAAATTAGCTGGAAAAAGATGAAACATGCAACAGTTTGGCTCTGTCTCTCATCGTACCTCAGAGCAATCTTGCAACTGAGGGAAAAAAAAAAAAGATATAAAACAGAGTTCAGGATCTACACTATTTTACAGCATTGTTACACTATGGTATGCACTGGAAGACTTGTAATTTTGACTCTAAATATGGAATATACTTCTGGGTGTACATCTGGTATTAAAAACTCAGTTTTCTTTTCAGTGAGCCATACAATGTTTTAACCAAACTGTTACTGTAAAGAGAACATTTCAAAAGAAAAATAAGACAAAAGCAGAGATGTAGATCATGTTTTCAAACCCATTATGATCAATTTTGGAAATCAGAAATTAAATAAGACCAGAAATTGAAATACTTGATTTAATGACTGCACAATTTTAATACATAAAAATAGATACTTAGAAATGAACAAGTTTATACAAACCAGATTTCTTTTGTACATTACAAAACAATTATGGAGATAAAAAAAGATTTGTTGGATTACAGGGCAAGACAAAAGAACAAAAACCATCATCAAGGAAAATTTTTAAAATTATCAGAGGCTTGTTTCATAAATACAGTGCAATGCTTTTGTTTAACAAATACAAAATTTACTATTTAATTTATCAACATCAGGAAATATATAAAATGTCATTGAATGACTATCTTATCTAAAAACTGATGCAAATACAATAACTTTTTTCTTTTTTTTTAATAGAATTCTGAGGTAATAATACATGGTAAAATCAAAATGCATTAATAAATAAAACTAAACCCAAGGCAAAGTGCAATTCAGTGAAAATAAGAAGATAAAGCTTTTACTTTTACAATAATAGATAAATAGTTATTAAAAGTGGGCTCAAGACAAAAAAATATTTTGGCTAATTTGCCATGTTTTCAGATAAACTGTATAGTTATTTATTCATAAGCCAACATTCCAGTAATCCAGTTCTACAAAGAGAGGAAAGGGAGGTGTTTGTTTCCAAATTTCTTACCTATATCCACATTCAGCTGTTAGCTTCAAGCAATTTTAAATTTTTTCTAGTTCATTCAGTGCAGTGGTGAAAGTTTCATTTATTTAACATCTGAAATCCTGTAAATTCAAATTTATTTTAAAATCTTCATTTGAAAAAAAAAAAAAAAACAATGTAAAACATACAAGTTTGACATACTGCTTTTAACACTCTCCGTGCTAACCTAGTTTTGTTCCAAGCTGAAGTCAATGGAAATTTTAATATTGATTTCAAGGAGAGCACAATGAATAGAATGCCAAATATTTTAAAGTACCTTACTATTTATTTCTCTGTTAATAAAATAGTAAAATCACCAGTACCTTTTTCTAGGAAAGAAAATAAAATAAAATTTGCACTTAGATATTAAGGAAAATCCACAACAGCATTGAAACTACAAATTAGGAAGATTAATTTGTTGATCATGTGAAAATCTGTTGGTTGTATGTAAATAATACAGAAAGGGAAAACAAGAATAATATAATATTTTACTCTTATTGCAAATAAGTAATTGAGTACAGACACTACAAGCTATTTAAGCGTCCAACTCTCAACAGAAGTCAACTGGGAAAGCTGGCAAATTGGATGCCTAAATATTTTGAAAGATCTGGGCCTCATTCAGCTGAAAGAAAAATCTATAGAACACACAGTAGCTATTCATATAAAAAAAATACTATACTGCATGCTGATAAATTCTTTCTTTTTAATGAATAAAACCCAGACTTATAATTACACCTGCATTTTAGAACTAGTTTCTTCCCCAGCTTGTAATTTACTAATTTGGAACACACATACCAAGAATTGTTTTCATGTAGTTTATGCAGTGAAAACCACAAAACATTGTCTTTAAATGCTGGCCTTCAAGTTAATGAAAGCTTCAACATTCTTCTGAAATGTTATTGTATTCACTCCTCATAGCTTACTTAAGACTTTCAAGAAAGTTGCTGAAAAATGATAGCACAATAGACGATATATCAGTTTTCTGTTCGTTTCAGATTTCATTTTTTTTTTCCCTGAAATATTTCAACATATTTGGAATTTACTTTAAATATCTATCTTTGTTTACCATGACACTACAGTAAATCTGGTTAGTTGCTGTCAGTTTCAAAGAATGAACCTACAAGTTGCTTAATACCTGTAGTTTGGCCTTGAATTCCCTCAAGCTGAAGAAAGTACCTTTTAACATTCTTTGTACAGTCAATCCTGTTGATCTGTAAAAGCTGAATATAGAACATCTAAAACCTCTTATTCATAAAAAATATTTTTTTTTTAGCAGTAAATGGCACTATCAAAATCCTATTTGCTCACAGGCAGTTATTTACATGCTTCTTAGACAGCCTGTTTAGCTGAGAAGGAAAACCAGAATATTAAAACTGCATACATTTTATAAAGACTAAAATTCCTATTTGCCTTTGTGAAAATATGGCTACATGCTGTAAGTTATATTCTTTTCCACTATTCACGTTAATTGAAAACATTCCACCACTGGGACTAGCTAATAAAGAAATATTCTGTATATTATTTCCCAGTGGGATACCTCTGACGTAAAGTAATTATGATTAATGATAAAGTGCTATTAAGGAAAAATGGAAACAAACTATAACTTTGAAATCATCTTCATCAGGTTTCTTTTATCAAATAGACTAGCTTTTTGTATGAGAAAACTACTTTCTGTGACAACGCAAGCAGTAAATGTATTGCCGTTAAGGAAAAAACATACACTTCATATTTAATTAAAAAATACATAAGTTGGGTAAGACTTGCACAGTATCAAGAGACATAACAAAAAGCTTAAAGGCACAATTAGAAGAGAGTGAGTGCTACATAAAAATGCTGTTCTTGAAGTATTTTGTTTTATTCTAGACCAAAACCCTCTGCATTTGAAATTCCAATGATCAACTTTTGCTTCAATTCTTTCTTGTTCTTGTAAGGAGGGAGACAAAGCTGGTTGAAGCAGGTATGGGCCACTGGTAACCTAAAACAAAAACAAAAACCACCTCATTTAATAACACAACAGAAGCAGGGCACTGCCATCTGCCTACGTATTTCCAGTTAAACAGTACTTAAAGAAGAAACCATGTAAAAGAAGCATTATAAATGACAGCATTGTTGGTCATATGCACCTCAGGTACTCAGGTGAAATTCGTTTGTGTGCAACTTTGACCCCCCCCCACTTTTTTTTTTTTTTTTTGAAGTTGGAAACATCTACTTCCAGATTTTGCAAAGTCCACATAGTCACATGACATCAAAATCAGTTTTTCTCTATACAAAATCTGGGTATAGTCAGAACGCACAACATGAGGAAGGAATTTTGGACATGAAGTTGGTATGAACACAGCTAGATGAACCACAGTTACTTTAAGAACAGAAATCAGAAAGTTCAGTCCAGCAAAATACATCCTTACAGACATATGTCTCGGGACAGAGCACTGAGGAGCTGACTGAAATCCTGGAAAAAGAACAGTTCACAAATTTGTGTCTTAGCCATAACAATATTTTAAGTTGCGAGTGTCTTCTGAAAGCTGAGATTGAATATATATATCGCAGGTCTCTCTTAGGATTGCCTGATTGAAATGCTGGCAACCATGCTCAGCACTAAGAAGGATTAGTCTGATGAGAACAGTTTTTCAGCCAGTTGAGCTGAAGCTCCACTTGAGACTTGGAATTAACCCAATGCACTAAAAAATTTCTAAACTATGGTCACTTAAAAGTTAGATTTTAGTACGTGACTCAAAAGCTCTCTAGTTCTGTTTTCATTGAAGCCAGTGTTTTGGAAGGCAGCAGTTTGGCATTTGATCATTAGCAAACATTCCTGAAAGACAGTGAAACCCTGCTCCAGATCTGGAGATCCAAACAACTGTTTCCCCCTCCACGTTAAACAGGAGAGCAAACATCTGTTAATCAGACTGGAGTCCTACTTCAGAATTTGGCAACTTTGGAAATTTGATATTAATTTGATAAATTTTATGGCTATTACTGTCTTTGATCCTATTGTGCGAGAAATACAATGCCAACATGCTTATGTTCATCACTGTACAGGCCATCTGACTGCAACAATCATCTTGCAGCACAGACCTATATAATTTGAAAATGCACACTATTTCAAAACACATTTTCCCAGTTTCAAGAAAAAGAGCAATTTACAGGAGAATGAACTTAAACAGGGATTCAAAGTTGACTGATTTTTCTTCGTTTTTCACCAGATGCTCATGTCCCTTTAACATATTACTGGAATCAGTTATCAGCTGATTGAATAAAGCATTAGAAATACCACAGTAATGATATATATTTAATCTGATTTCATCTATGCATTTATTTCAGTTCTCCACAGAAAACCCAACAAAATTTTGGCTTTAAAAATATAGTTCCTTTAAAGTATTTTGACTACCTTAAAAGTTTGAGAAACCTAGGTAAAGCCAACAATTACTGCTTAGCAGCAATTACTGATTAGCAGTGAGCTACACACCAGTAAGTTTTTCTATACAGTTTTCCAAATTGTTTAAACTGACTTTCTCCACTTTTGAGAAGGAAAATGCTGGGTGGAGAGTATGAGGAATTTCTCAGTTCAGTACAAAATAAAAGGCTACCAGAAACATAAGAACTTGGCATGAACAATTTAACTTTCACAATGAAGTTACAAGCCTGCTTTCCTATTTCATATGAGCAACCTCTGTATCAGCCATATGCTTACTCACCAGAGACCCTAAAGGAATGCTACATCTTTTCCAGTCATACACATTAAAATTCTTATTTAGACCATCAAGAAAGAACGCAAGACATTTTTCAGTAACTGCAGGGGCTGCTATTCATAATGACAAAACAGACTAAAAATTTCAGAAAGAAATCACGGTGATTCATACTCTACTAGCTCAGCTGTCATGCTAGGAACAATTAAACAGTTTATTTGAATTAAAACACGTAAGGAAACTCTTCATAGATAAAGAATTCCTGGACTCGAATATAAACACTGACTAGAGAATTGATTTTGTATTAGACGGTCATCAGCTAAATTTATGGTATCAATAGATGGGTCTAATAACATTTTGAAGACAAATTAATGGAGGTCATGCAGTTTCTCCCTTATACTCTTTCCTCTTCTTTAAAAAGACATTCAAAAGCAATAAGGACTCACAGGTAATAATTTAAGAACAAAAATTTAAAAAAATCCAGAGAACTACTTGCCAATTAGTGGATGTTTCACTCTTTGAAATCTTGAAATTCAAATCAGCCATCCCTCCCACAGGTACTCTATCACTTCCTGTAGCAAAATGTAGCAGCTTCTTTTGAAGGTCAAGAGAAAATCCAAGTACTACATCCCAAAAGTATCTATGTTCAGGCCAGAAGGAGAAGAAAATGGTTTAAGATGCAATATCCTGACAAAGCAGTATTAGGATATAATACAACTGCAAGTATATGATGAATTGACACTCACTAGAAATTGAATTAATGTAAAACATAGGACATCAGTATTATCCTAATATGCAAGGTTAAGTTCTCAAGGACTTGACAAGTACAACATTTTATGAATTTTGTAATTGTGTGTTGTCAAATGATGCCCAAACCCACTTTTCTATTAAAAAAATAAACAGTCTAACTTATTAGTATAAATCTCATTATCAAGTGGATTTGGTAGGAAAAAAAAAATTAGAAGATTGGATAATAATATTAAAGACTCAGATTTCACTGTATAGGATTTGAAACTACTCTTTAAAAACTACCTCAATTTCCAACTGATTATATCATTTTAAAGGTATCCAGCAACACACTATATCATTAAGGATCTAATTCTTCCAATTTATATAGTATTTTTGTTTTATTGTGTCTAAAGACACTAATTTAATAGTGCCTGTCATATTTGGAAATTTTTTTTTTAAAACTTCAATCATTTATGATCCATTTTCAGATTACACTTGAAGAGATTATTTCCAACAGTCTACCATGCCATGCTACTTTTAAAGTCAGTAATTAGAATGAAAAAAAAAAATAATAAAAAAAAATCAAGCCTACCGTATAGTAAGATCAGTTTTCTGGTAGCCCTCATATTGGGTACTTCGCTGCAAAGCAGACATATCCAGTTCAGGACTACCACAGACAAGAATTTCAACTTCTTCTGGACGAAGTAGCTGCCAGAAATTAAGTATAAAATATTTAATGTTCATTAAAGATGAGAAATAATGCTACTAGATTCAGGTTAATTTTTTTTTTTTTGACATTACTGAAAAATTAACAGGATATTATTGAATATAAATTTATAAATTAAGTGGATACATTGTTTTTCTAGAAAAATGAATTCCTTGGAACTTGGAGGAATCTTTTATTACTGCTCATAATAAAAAGCAAGTTACTGAATAACATATTTTAACATATTTATTCTGTTCCTCACTTCCTTTTCATTCTTATATTTATTATGACTTGCTTGTCTTCTGATTAGATTACAAATAGGTCATGAAGAAAATTAAATTTTTACATATGGAATTCAGTGTCCTGATTTTTTATTTATTTTTATTTTTTTTTAAACAACCTCCATTTCATTTACATTGAAAGTTGCAATGTAGGCTGATAAGCAGCAGTGGCTGACAGAACTTACTCTTAGGTGTGCATACTGCTGTGCAAAGCAAATACATATAACCATAAATCGTGTTTCACAATCACTAAACTTACAGCAGTAGAATCTACTTCTTACTTGTTTACTATACCATCTTTTAAATCCATGAAAGTACTTCATGGCACTTCAGTGGATTTTCCCTCTCCTTCCTGAAACTTCCCTGCAGTTAGTCACATTTCACTTTGCTGCAAGTATGTCATACTTGGCTAATTTCACAGGAATGCAGAAATTCTCATGAAAATTGTAATCATCTCTTCTTTCTCTTCTTACTGCACAAGGAACGACGTAAAATACAAAAGACATTCCAAAAGCTAAATAGGACTGAATACACAAGAATATTTAACCTCAATCTCACTGAAAATTCTTGCTGCAAAAAGTAATATGGTTTTCATAGTAGTCACTCAAGAGCACACAGACATATTTACTCCATTGCTCATAACTGTAAGGAATGTAGAGAATCTCTGTAAACACTGATATGAGAGCCTGTGAATTGTCAGTGAATACGTACCAATAAACATAACTTGTGGAGCTTTTTTTATCTGTACTGTTTCATTAAAAAGATAAGAATTGATTGCCTACTTAATTTTTCCTGTTCAACTACATTGATTAATCAAGATTCTTTATGAATCTTAAAACCATCCATTGTAGATACCAAGACTAACTTACATAATTTAGATCAGTCATCGTCATATATTTGAAACAGAAGTGATATTTTATTTTATTCTTACCAGTAATGCATATGAAGCACAGACACTATGAAATCCATAATAGAAAGCTGCAAATTGTTTGTAGATTGATTTGTTGAGAAGAAAATCAACATAAAGTTGCACATATTCTAAAAAAGAGAAACATTTTAATTTCTTTTGTTATATTGTAATGATTTTAAATAACCTTTTGTTGTGCCCTCTAAATTGTACTGAACTAATAAAAAATGAATGCATTTTATATACTATTAAATTGGTAGACATACCAGAAAGGACTGCAGGAATTTAGTGCTCATACTTTGTTAAACAAAACCCAGGCTTATAAAAAGTAAAAACAATGATAAATTTAAATCTGCCAAATGTGTGTAGTTAATATGTAAAGTACCTTTCCTATTCTGATTTGTGACTGGAATCTTATCTCCATTTGGCTTTAGGTTGTAAGATTTTATAACACCAAATTCTTCCTGAAAAACCTGGAGAAAGAGAGAAGTCATGTTCAGTACTGGAAAATGCATTCAGATACTCACAGATTATGAATCTTGTACTTATTACACCATGCATCTCTCTCTCTTCAGCACATACTGTAATCCTGAGTGTTTTTGTTCATTTTGTTTGTTTTTTCGTTTAATACAGTTTTCAAAAAATTGCTTAAGAAATTGGTATTCAAAGTAGAAAAATTGTCCCTGACAAACAGTGGCATAGCAAACTGCAGGCTGTGGAGCCTCAAAGTGGAAAGAGAACTTGCTTAAGAACTACTTAGGAGAATCAAATAATTAAGTAGGTATTTCTTCCCCTGTAGCTCACCTAAGAACTCAAAAATAGCCACTTTACAAAAATTCTCATATAGTCTCATAACAATGTAGTTGAAAGCTGAAGCAAACAAAAGGTCAACACAAGTCCATAAACCAGCATGAAATTTTACTAAATAGCATGTGTCCTAAAACAATGAATAAATGAAAAAGGCTTTCTTGATTGAATAGAAATACAATCATTTCTTGATTGTTAGACATACAGCTCTGGCAAAACAGTCATAGCTTGAACAAGCATATCAAATAAGCTTTGTCTAGCAACCGGGTGAAAGAAAAGGAATCGTTTTGCAGCCAGATGAATTGCACAAGCAGGTCACTGACTGCATTGTGATAGTGTCAGAGCAAGCAAAGACCTGGAATTGTACCAGCAGCCAGACATGGGACCCTGGCAGTCCATGCTCAGATCCACTTACACTGCCATTGAACAACAGTTTAGAGCCCCATAATGGAGCCAGCCTCTGTGTGCCACAAGCACTTGACTGGTTCTTGAAGCAAGATTTAATGTTCATGCAGTTATACTGCAAACAATAAGCAATCACACACTAGTTGACCACTCCATTGCAGAAACATTGGTAAAATTACTGAACTAGTTTGAGAATCACTTATAGTTGAGTACTTAATGACCTGAAAGGTTGAGTAAAAATCTTCTTCAACGTTGCCTTCATAGGACAGAAGTTCACTCAGTCCATGGGCCAATTCCTACAATATGAGTACAAACCCTTTAGTAAACCTACAAAACTAAGTGATGTATTTGCAAGGACATGCCAAAATCATTCTTTATAAAGAAACTAACTTGCAAAAAGCTGCATCTTCAAAATGTGTACACAAAAAAAAAAACCACACTACTTAATCAGTACGTTTAGAAGTGCTTTTTCAATTTTATCATAAACAAATTTTTCCTTTTACTGTGGGAAGGGTGTCTAGAACATATCAGATTTTGGTATTCTAACTTCTAGTAGACCTACAAAAATTCTGCTATGCTTGAAAACGTGGAGAATTTTTGTTTTCAACAGGAAAAAAAAAAAGAGACTGTATCAGCTGGTACTAAAAAGTGGCTGTTCTGAAACAGCCTGTAATTCAAGCATTAAATATAAATAGAACAGGTTCTAAATCAGTAATCTTGCCTCTAAAAAGCTTAATACTTACAGGCATAATCTGAACCAGGTCATCCAATGTAACATCACAGATGCCTACAAGTGTGTTATGATCACAGGGAACAATAGGAGGACTCAACAATTTCTTGTAACAACAAGGTGGGAAACGAATATCCAAGGTGATGCTATTATAGACAGCAAGTCCCATAAGCTATATATGTCAAACATTAAGGGCAAAAACCACGCATCCTCATTACAGTTAACATTTTAAGTAACTCAGAAGAAATATTTAAACTTTTTACTGAGCATACTCTAGCATACTTTAACATATGCTAAACAAACTGAAGTAATTTAAGCTATTCAATTTTTTTGGACCGACATTATTTTAAACACAATTGTGTTACAATTAAGTAATAGTTAAAATGGTCAAATGATACATGTTGCCAGACCACTTGAAAATCTCCATCATATTCTATACAAGCATTTCCTGAATAAATTGTTCCGATGTATCGTTATGAAAAAAGTTTTCAAAGAAAGCTGTAGGTGTGTATATTTTTAATCAAAAATTGCCAGAGATCACTCAATACAGAAAATTTTATTTGAAATACAATTTTATTTGAAAAGCATAACAATAAATCTGCACTGGCACTGCAGCTTATCAGCTAGCACACTTCAGTACATCTGGTGATATATTGTAATTCCAGAGTCTGGGCAAAGAAGATGGGGGTGGAAGAGAACAGGCTATCATTCTAGCTTAAAAAAAGGTAGGTGTATATACAAGAAACAGATTCCTCCTCTTAAGCTTGTGTTTGTTACTACCAGACTTGCTATTACAGCCTACTGTACTCATGTTAATTAATACTGAATAGCTTAAATTTTATGCACTGCTCTTCATTAATTTATTCATTTCCTAGCAGCGACTCTATCCTCAGCAACCTGTTGCATACAGCTATCAAGGACTAGCTGGGGAAATGCCCTCCGTGTCCTTATGCTGTTTAAAGATAGCATAAACACCCGTAATGACAGTTACCTGAACTAACAATTCATGGTACAAATTCAAAATTAATACCAAAAATCAGAAGAATCCAGTTTGTGATTCAGCCTCCCACTAGTAAAATGGGGACATCAACACCTCATCTTAGTGGATTTATAAACACGTATCATCATAATCACATGTCTGAGGACTTCATAAATAAGCACAACAGAAAACCTAGGAAATAATCTTATGTTTGTATGCAAACCATTCAGTTAAAAAAAAGGCCACATACCGATCAATAGGAACTTAAACGACATATTAATGCACCCAGGCTCATTTATGTTTACTGAATGGAACCCAGAAATGAAGTACATAAAAGACCACAACTTATACACAAAAAATTGCATGTGTACAATCTTAATTGTACTATTTTCTGACTGTAAAATGTACCACGTACATCAACCATTTTCTTCCCTTTTTTTTTTTAGTCTGCTTGCTTGAATGACTTTTTTTATACATTTAAAATGAAATACTTTTATATACATCAGGATGAGTTCTGATCAGACCTTCATGCCGTATTTTGTCCTTGTAATTAAATCGCTGCTTGTTTAGCACTGTCATGAGGACATAAAAGGATACAGCTCCAACCAGTCGGAATTCAGAATAGTTATCGCACTTAAAGCTGCTAAACCAATGGCAATGCGAGTCTTTGTGGTACGTGAACATGCCTGCAGAAGAGGAAAGTTGCACTTTACTAAGTCTCATCTTTAATAAAAGGTCACACAAAACCAAATTTTTCTCACATATGCATCATTAAGTGCTTCTAAAAGTGCCTATCTCCAAGCTCGTTCTCAGTGCCGTGTCTTCCTTTCTGCAGTAGCTCCCTGCAGGTCCTTGGGCAAGGACCACCAAGAGCAGCTCCATCCCTGAAGCAGGACTAAGCCCATCAGCTCTGGCTGTGTACTGCGTTCTTAAATAAGCACCTCCACTCATGGATATTCTGGTCTCTGTGCATTCTGCTTCTTCACAGCACTTCATGATCTGTACAGCCAGAAATGCAACTGTCTAATCAACAACTTTCTTGCTGCAATGTAGGCCCATTTCTTCCTCCCTTCCTGTATCAATAGCAGATGACAATCTTTAAAAATGTAGGCATGAATCACGATACAAATACCACAAACTTTACCATCTTAGAATAGAAAGCTGTAAAAGGTTTATCTTATACGCAGTCCAGCAGTGGAGAGGTATGTTTCATATTTATCTGTCCAAAAAGTATATTAGAGAAGTTTAAAAAAAAAAAAAAAAAAAACTAAAAAAGTACTTGCTGGTCTATATCCTAACAAAATCATGACTGTAAACTAGTTTGACTGCTATTTGCTTCAGATACAAAATATTTCATTTTAAAGAATAAAAGAAAGTAAAAAATCTACACAATGAAACCACATAACAGCTTTAAGATGTCTAGGCAAGAAGCATTTCTCAGAGACAGTTACGCTCTAGATTGAGAGTGCACTACCAGTGAAATCAACTTCACCAATGCACAACTAAATTGGATAAAATGTGATGACTGGTTTTAATTTGTTGGGATTTAATAGGCCAACAGTTTAATACTGTTTTCACAGCCAGCATATAAACCAAAGCACTGAATAGTTCTAAGGATGTCTTGTATGCAGTAGCTCATCTTATTTGGGTTTGAAGATAAAGCTGGGGAATAAAAGATTTAAATGAAAAAATCAAATTTCTTTGGATTAAAAAAAGAATAAAACTCCAATTGATGTCTCAGGGACATCTAGTCTTTATGAAAAATTAGAGGTAAAACTTTGCCTTCAGATGTGGCATTTTTTCCTACAAAGATTTTCTCCTGATAGATCTAAATTTCTCTTCTGAAATTTGGTTCAACAAGGATCTCATCACAAAAGGTTTAGACAGTGCCTTCAACAGAAGCAACTGAACATTTGCATGTAAGGAAGAGCAAGGTTCACCGACTGAAAGATGGCAGTGATACTGGTGTAAAATAGGTCTCAAATCCCATTTTCTAATTACCCACACTGAGATGACGAAGGCATTGTAACACACATAAGAGGGCAGGCAACAGAGTTAATTTGGAGTTCTTAAATTTCAGGGGTTAAATCTGCAGGATCAGCTGACCTCAAAAGGATAATAACAGTGATGTTTTCCTGTTTTTTTTTCTTTCAAAGCTTCTGACAAACATTATTTGCAAGATAAACAATAGACAGTAGACCATACAGTCCCTTTCCAAGGGACAAGAACATTTCTGAACTCCTCCCACACTTGGCTGATAATCATATCAATGGAATAATTTACACTTTAAAGAGAGGAAACCTGCTAAAGCTGGTGAAAAATTAGTCTTGAATGTTTCAAAACTCATCACTTACCAAGCTCTGCTGACAACATATTTTTGTTAACAGAACCGTCAAACTTACAGAATTATTTGCTCAGGTTAAATTGCTTCCTATGAAGGTTCTCTCTCCGTGAAGAGCCCTTTTTACTAGAGTAAGAACTCTAAGCAAATAATGATCTTGGCAGACTTGAGGAGATATTTCTGGACCTTTAGAATGAGTCCTATAAACAATTGAACACCATACATTTGAGGTGCATGAACACTTCCAGACAAAGACAGACAAGTTCTTGGATTCTATCAAGGACTATCCGATGTCACACTGAAGTCCCTGGAAATCAAAGTTTCTAATTTAAGCCATCCTGGGAACACTTTAACCCATTATAACATAAGTAATGTATCCATGCACAGCTGAGGAAAGCTAACTCATTGAAATAAATTGGAGTGGGGGAAAAAACACCCAGTTCCATCTACAGCAATATACAAGTAGATTGAACAGCTTGTTTATGAATGTTCATTCACGTCTTCTGATTTCTTATTTACTCAAAAAATTTCCATTTTCCTCCTCGTGGGCCTGCAAATTCTGTCAATTCTGTTCACAGGTCCTGGTAACAGCAGAAGCAGGCTACTCCATTCAGTTTCACACCTTCCTATACTTTCCCTGCTCCTGATTCAAGGACTTTTCTCTCTTAAGAGCATCTCAGACCACTTTAGGAATACTGGTCACACAGACACCCTGAACAGAACATATGATGACAAAGATTCAAGAACTAAGCTCTACATATACTAATCACACAGATAGCGCTAAAGGTTGCAGACACTAAACTATCAGTGCAAATCAAAACCACTCATATATGGAAGGCCAGAATCAGCAGTTTGCCAGAAATGGGCACAGTAGCAGCATCCAAACATAACTACAAAAAATAACAGGAAAACCCTCTAAAACAGCAGTATAAGGACAGCTGGGGGCAAAGTGATGAAAACAAATACATTTGGTTTTATCCTCACTCAATGAGTATTAGCTAAGCAATCTACTTCACAGACTACTATATGTTTCCCTATTTTGTACGGGGAATATCATATTTCATTTGCAACCAAATGATGTATTAAGCTACAAGGAAAGACACTTATTCTTAAATCCAAATATATGTATTCACGCATATACCTGCATGAATTCTAGAAAATTTCCAAGGGCAGACAAATGTCAGTGTTTCAATAGCCGGTATAGCTTTTGCTTACTCTTCTTAGCCTGTCAGTAAGTCTAGCAATTCACTAACACCCATAGAAAACTCCGTAAGAGTTTAATACTCAGAAAAGAAGCTTAAACAACCCTCTCAAAGGCCCAATTCCACTCGAATTGTAACAGATTTAAATGATCTTTGTCATACTCCATAAAACTTCTGCCATCTGTCCAGATGGGAATCAAGATCTTGTCCAGATCTCTAGAGCTGGAAACACTAACACAACAGATATATCAGGGGAAGAACTTCAAGAAAAATCAGCTGCTAGTCTTGAATCCCCCCATACTTTGTACTGTATGCTCACTAACCTAGGGATACTAACAAACCAAAACTAGCCTCTGGTTTCTGAAACAAGATTTAGCATGATTAAAGCCTTAAAAAGCTGAATCCCAATTTAATTCTAAACCTTTCCATTGATCAGAGATTTGTTCACTCTCTAATTTTGTTATACTACCAAAATGAAATCTCATTCTTTTAGCAACACTTGAACCTCCCTGTCAAAAGCCAAGGTCTTCCAAGCTTTTCAGTACTTCCCACTCTCTTCTGCTATCATCTATTCCAAAAGTTCTTCCTATCTATATTCATGACATACAATTTTAACTTGCCTATTTTTATTTCTTTACATCAACTACTATGGTCTGTCTAATGGTCTGTCTAATACTGGATTAATGAAGAATTCTTATCCATTGCTGCTTTGATAATTTAAAATCAACAAATTTTCAAGTTGTACTTAACATTCATACGAACTCACCATAGTCTGGGTGAAAAATCTGGCGAATCAGAAGAAGAAACCATTCTTTTGTCAGGCCACCCATATCAAGACCAGCTTCTCCTACAAATGTGACTTTCAACTTCTTTTTCAAATCTGCTCTCTTCCTTGTTAACTATTACAAAATAGGAAGAGGGGAGAAAATAGAGGAGATTCAACATATTATCAGTACTTTCAACCACAGAGAACACATCTCTCTTTCTCTACCACTCTTGCTTTGTTTAAACTAGTAATTTTCATTTTCCCACTAATAGGTCAAAATTATATTAAAACAATGAATTACAGAAACAAGGTTATCATGGCTATTTGATATCAACAACTAACTTGTATAGGATGCCACTCTCTAGGCTTGAAAAGAAGTTAGGTGGTATGCAAACAGACTTTTAATGAGCTACTAGGCACAGTGAATTGAGTCTATTTGGAATACTTTGAACTTTCATCATCTTTGACCTGCACAGAAGCCATTATGCTAGGAAGAAATGATAGACTGAAAAAAAAAAGTTAAGCTTCATTTTGAGATGTTTAGCAAATAAGGAGGTAAATGAATATCAATATTTGGACACTGTTCTGTTCAGCACAAGGTATCTGCCAGCAACTACCAGCTGTTTTGCAAAAGCTGTTTTTTGGACAATGGTAGCAAGATCTTTTCATTCCTTTGTCCCAAGAGACAGCATTTCATCCAGGTATGCAAAAGACCTGCAAAGAATTAGATTACAGCTTTACACAATTAGAAACAATCATTCAGATCAAGTTTCTATCCAATCATCCTTTCAATCATTACTTACTGGCCAACTCCAGATAAAGCATTTAAACCACTCAAGAAGATGCAAGTGCTAAAACAGTTTTTAATTTTCAGCTGTTCAAGTAAATCCCTGTTGTGCAAATTTTATACCAATAAGTATTTGTACTATTTGACCCTAACAATTTACTAGCTGAAGTGATTTCCCTTGCAAATTAGTTTTTAAATTTTAAACACAAATAAGTCATATTTCGTCTACTTTCTGCTCCCCACCCTTTTGAAAACATAGAAATTTTATAATATGTTCTTAGTCATCCCTGAGATGGGCACAAAAAAATACCAGAAATAAATAGAAGAATGCTTTAGCCATCAGAACTCTTGAAGTTGTTCTTGGTTATTTCAATGCAGTAAATAAAAATACTACAATGCCTGAGAGAAAGCAGTGTCACCACTGAGTTCTTCTGTCTTGGGAAAGAAAACTAAAACAGACAGGTTTTAATCTAGGGGAAAAAAAAGATTTAAACTTAAAGATTCTGCACATAAGCAATCAGAACTTCTGTGGTCTTGTTTTGTTTTCAGTATATTTGGACTTCTTTTTCAATACCATCAGGCTGTTCTAGTGTTGAGAAGCAGTGGGGAAACTAGATTTCATTAAACAATGTTAATTAACAAGTTTAAGTGGATACCAAAGAATCGCCTACTTCAATGGACACATCTGTCTCTCATTTCTAAAAAAAGAGAAAATTACATTCAAGAATATGAGGAATCAGTTAAAATCATAAGTAGTTAATAAAAGAAAGCCTATAATAATAGTTATAGGATAGAGAAGCTAGTGAAGAAAAAGAATAAAAGTATTCTGGGAATTAGAACAGAACAAACTCATCTAGTGACTAAATGATTAGTCACTATTTGTGTTCCTATCATGGAATCAGATCCTATGTAATCTGATAATTATGCACTGTACTGTTAAGAGAAAAATTGCACGCGTACACACACACCATGTGGTATGCAAACGTATTTTCATTAGGGGCTTAGCTATGGAAGAGTATAAGGACAGAAAATACAGTTCTGATTGTCTAAATCTATTTTGCAGCACTGCTACTGTGATGTAGTAATTCAGTTTCTTTCATTTCATACTATACAGTTATATTCCCTATATTAGCACAGGAATATTTAAATATGACTTATCAAACTGAAATCTAAGTGCAATGGCTATTTTGCAGCAACACATCACTTAGTTATGTTTTTGATACCTCATCAAGTGAATCACTAACAAGGTGCGTCCTCCTCACTTTCACGTTTAGAAACAACATATTCATGTCAGGTTTCTGTCTGCGAGAGACTTTATCCACAAGGCTTTGCTATTTGAATGAAACAGAAACATCATACATGTAACATCTTCATTTAAAAAACAAAGTGCCACACTGAGGAAACCAGTAATTCTTAGCTCCTGAACAAAGTTACCACCAAGAGAGGCAGACAAAGCCTCTTTCAAAATGCATGAGGTTGCCAAGAAGTGGTACCTCTTCTGTGATTTGCAAATACACAATTGTGTCTTGGTCTTCCACAACACAACATTGTCACAGAATGAAATAGGAAACAGACCAAAATTCTCAGGGAATTTTTCTTCTTTAATTAGCTTGTTAATTTAACATGCTGGTTTCTTACCAAATCTGGTATATTACACTTGTTCTCCAAAAGCAAAACAAAACAAAACAAAAAAAAACCACCACCAACAACCCAACAACACATTTACTATAACTTTCTCCACAACACTAATATTTATAAGCATCTTAAAACCAAACATATTAAAATAAAAAAATATGGAGAGAATCCAGCATGGACATTTGTAGACTAGTAATAGTAAAATGGCTCTTTTTCTCTCCTGAAAAAACTTTTTCAGGATAGTCCAAAATATCAAAAGTTGTGATGAAAGGCTGTATGGAATATTTACCTAAGAAAAATTTGTAAATTACCGATTGATTAGACACAACCATTTAACCCTAAATGACTTACCCGTGCAATACTTATCATCTGCTGTTCTGAATCCCTTTGAATAATAACTTTTTTTGCAGCTATAGAAATAATAAATGGATATTGACAGAAAGAAAACCTGAATGACAAGAGAAAAAAGATAAAACATTTCATTGTTAGCATCTAGCATAGTATTTTCTTTTTAAGAAAAGGAGTGAATTTTTGCATTATCATTCAGTAGCTATCTTCCCTCTACTGATAATCATTTGGAAATAACTGCTCAGTTGTTTTTTTTTTTTGCATTGTATACATAGATAATCAATTCAGTAGAACTCAAACTGTTTAGTTACAAATACTACTAGAAATAATACTTAGTAATAATACATATCCTGAATATATCTCTTTTTTAATTATTAATCGTCAATAGACATAAGAAAAAGCAGTCTTCAATTACAGATGGCGAGAAGTAAATTCTGCTTTAAATACTAAACTTTAATTGCTACACTGAATTAAAGATTGTGAGAGTATCTTATTAAATGCAAGCTGAACGGTTATCTCAGTGTAGCATTCATTGCTACACAGTACAAGTATTTGTGGTTTGGCTTATTTGCTGCTCCGATTTTCAAAGACACTGATTTTCTACAGGTCCTTCTGATTTAAGCCAGAGCTAAAAGTGCTCAGGACTTCTAAAATATCAGATTACAGCTACATTCCACTGCAGTCAAATAATACTAAGAATTTTGAAAAACTTCAGAAATCATTAGGGTAAAAGATTTACTTTACTTGGTTACTTCAGTAAGTTTTTTGTTGATTAGCTCATGCATCACCTAGCAGAAATTCATACTAAGCTTCAGACTCGGTGTGCATCTTGAATCCAGACTCCACATGTGCACCCTGAATCCTGCCTGCAAGGAGCTCTGGATTCTAATGCCTTTAGGAAAGAAAGAAAATGAGGAAAAAAGATTCTCAGTTGGTGTGCTGGAAATCCTAACACAAAACGTTTTGCCAAGGAGTGTCAATTTAATTGGAAGAACTATCTATTTCAAAATACTTCACGTGCAAGGTAACTTATTCATACTGGTCCTTCTTAATTCTAAGCATATAGTCTTGCGTGTGAGATTTTTCGTTTTAATTATTATTATTTTTTTAAGTTGAATGATACAGATTTAGAAGATGTAAAAGTGGAAAAAAAAATGTGGTTGTAACACTGTGCAAGAACTAAACTTATTTTAAGAATAATACAGCTAGTCTGCACTACTTCCAAAACCATGTATCACACAAACTTTGTTTTGATATATACTGAATTCCCTATGTCCCAGCTAACTGAAAAGAACTGGAGCAGGTGGAAATCTCACAGCCCTTTTATAAGTTTGGATGTGGGTGCCAAAGCAGCCAGATGGTGCCCATGCAAAAAAAAAAAAAAAAAAGTCTGAAGCTCAGCAGTATAGATTCCAATACTTTGAGACTATGCAAAGCCTACTGTGCATTTATCGCTATCGTGTCTTTTTTTTTTCCTCCTTCCCAAGCAGATTTTAAAACTTAGCAGAAAGATTAAATGCCTATTTCTCCACATGTTTCTAGATCATACTTCTGTCTGCCTTGAGCCTGTGAAGATTTAAGTCTCATGTAATAGAAATAAGTACAACTGATTTCACTGGAACAAATATGATCAGACCCGCATATATACAGTATATTTAGATCCCATCATTAAGTGTTAAGTATGCACAGAACACCACTTTCTATGAATGTGTTAGAAGTTAAAATACGTTCATTGTAAGACACAATACAACAGGCAGCACAGAATCTATGCCAATAAATATTAAACTCATGTTATTATTTACATTTTACTCTTTTGTCCAGTTTGCAAAAATAGAATGAGATTTATTACAGTCGACATCACATCCATACAGTTTCTGCAAGTAGTAGCTATATTATGTTTTTCCAATAAAATACATTATTTAGTATGTGTTTACACACACACACAAAAATGTATGACGTGTATAGATGGTTCTTTGAAATACTACGTGACAAGAAACAACCAATTTTTTCCTTACCTGTGAGAATTTCCATAACATTGCCAGTTATGATATTCTTCCATAAGATCAATGTGATCAAGTGTAGAATTATAGAAATCCATATATGAAATAATAGGGGGACTAATCAGGCTATTTGCAGCATCTACAAAGAAAATACAAAAGTCTTTCAAAGTACTGCCTAGATTAGGCACGTGTTCTCTAAGCATTCTGAGCAGCAGTGAAAGAAAAGGAAGGAAGACAAATGGGCTACTAGTAACTTTGTCTCAGTCTTAGCTACAGAATTACAAGTATAATATAGCAACTTATGACATCATATTAATAGCTGTGAAAATAGTAATTTCCCAGATCAGGCCCACTATGGTAAGAGAAACTTGATATATCATTTCTGACCTCAAGAGCAATTCCTCTACGGCGTTTGACTCTAGCCCACATAATGACATACACTAAGTTAAGGTTTCATAGACAAAGAATGATATATTCTCCTGAAATCAATGAAAAACAGTTTGATAGATGGATTTCTTAAACATCTTCATATGAAGTGGTCTATTTTAAATTACTAAATATCCCTTCTCCCAAATCTGTATATGCAGAACTTATGAAGTAGCAACTCTTTCATAGATGACTACAGAACACAAGAGAAAAGTCTTGGTTTTGAATACAGTTGAGCTTGTGCATCTAAACTGTCCCTCTGGATAGGCAGGACTGTGCATAATTCTTTTAAACAGAAGTTTTGTTTTAAGTAGCCAAAGAAATGAAAACATCCTCACCCCAATCTTAATTTTCACTTGATGGTTTCATTTGCTCCTAGAAAACATGAAGCAAGGAAGGGCTTTCTACCACTCAAGAAAAGGGTACTGACCTTAGGCCTTCCATTTCCATAGTAGATGCTCTAATCACTGAACTACTGGGGACTGTGGGAGGAGAAAGTTTGCATTTACAATAGTCAAAATTTGCTGTGCTCTGTGTTGAACTGGACAGAGATTTACTTTTTCTAAGCTGTAGTTTTAAACTTAGGAGGCATACACATTGCCTAACGTACCTAGATGCTAAAAACATCTGTGAGGCTAAACAAGTTTCAGAAGAAATTCTAGCAATTGCACATTTAAAACAGTTTCTTTTATAAATTTAAGGGAAACCTTTACCATTGATTACCTCTGTGGATTTTTCTCCTAATGATCTTCTGTTGTTGTTACAGGAAAATTATGCATAGCAATTATCCCTTACTAAAAACAGAGTATGATAGATGTTTTTTCCTGCTTACTACTTTTTGGCATTCTCTTCTATTGTAGATCATACTGTGTTAACACCAATGACCATTTCCCCCTGAAGTGGAGAGGTATCCACCCTTCCCCGCTCCCATATGTGTACGTGTATACACACACACAACATGTACATATATATACACATGCATACACAATTTAAGGAAAAAACCTACTAAATAAAGCCAGGACTTTGGTTGCTGATGGAATCCACCAGGTACATTTCATCATGGGTGGAAACTCTTCAGGTTTTGCAGGAAACAGGCGTAAAGAAATAAATTGCAGTAACCTGTCCACCACCTGCTTGAACCTCCTCTGTGAAATCCTAAAAGAAACAAGCTGCAGTTACTCTCATGTGATCACTGTCCCCACTGAAGCCTATATTATCAGATTTCAATGTTATTTTCTGAAGAACATGCTTTTGTCCTATACATAAAAACAAAATTCCAAATATAAAATTTGAAGAAGCATGCTTTTAAATATTGGCATGCAGCAATGTTCTTCAGTGCACTGTTTAAATATACTTCTTAACGTCTGTAACTTTAAAAAATTACAAAAAAATCATTACTTGTTCTTGACTTTTAATGAACAAAAGTAGACAAAAACTAAACACCCCTTCTCTTTCACTCCACAATCTGAATACTGAGGAATTTTCATTTTTTGCTTTTGAGATGCTTAGCCCTATTGAATGAACAGTGGAAAATACTTCACACACTTGTGGCAAGTGCACATGTAAAGTTATGTGCTGCACCACTTTCATAAACAGCAAAACCACACATGTGTAGATAATAATATACAAGTAGATATATTAAAGCATCATTTAATATACAAGAGCTTTTATTTACAAATGTTTCAGATTTCTAAAACTTGTTTTTAGAACAAAAACATCAATATGTCTTTTGCATCCTTAACCAAGAGGGTTCTGATTTGTAAACACTGATTCAAATGAAATAATAAATTACTGCAATTTTAAGCAAATCTGGACATATTTCAGGGGGAGGGGAAGACATATGTATATAATTTTCATCCTTGCAGAGAAGAAAATCCTTAATTAACAGATTCCCCAGGAGATAAGGGAATTGTGAACATAGACAAACTTTACTCTGGATCGAACCTTTTGCACAGTCATTATAAGGAAGGCAATCTGCATACAAACTTAAAAACCACTCTTTGGGCAGTTACCCCCAAATGACTAATGGCTAGGTGCTATGAGAGTTATTTAAATTAATGAAAATCTAACGCCTTAACTACATTCTGTCACCATCTCTATTACATTATGAGCAGGGACTTGATTTCTTTTGTGGTTTTTATGTAATACAGCAAAGCTACAGTATCTTTTGGAAACAATGCAAGAAAAACCTTTGTTTAAAGGAAGATCATAACGATGTTTGTACTGATATCATCATCTAAGCATGTATCTAAAAAAAATTTACATTCTTTTTTTGCATAAGTTATGTAAAAATAACTTACACAAGTTATTTTGCAATCAAAGCTTTTTGCATAAAGAACCATTTTTATACATTATATACAGTTTGCATCTATAAATCAGTATCACTTAGTGTACTATGTCCAAATGTACTTTGAAAACAACAAAAACAACCTCTGTAGTCAACTAAGTCAACTTTCATATAATTTATATATAATATAAAACAGTCAACATCAATGGAAATACAGTAACAATTGTAATCCTAAAAATTGAATTTTTAATTTTATTTTTTATTTTTATTTTTACTTTTTAGACCAGTGCACTAGGAAATGATGGTCAGCTTCTGTTAAGGCTGCTATCTGTCTTAGCAAGTGAGCATAGATGACATAAGTAGAAGTGTTACTAAATTGAGGATTCTGAAAAAGATTAAAAAAATGTGTTAGGTTAATAAACTGCATAAAGGGAAAAAAGTCATTACGACTGTTTCTTATGTTTGTTGTTGCCAATACAATTACGCAGGAAAGTAAATCAGAAAATTGCTGTGACAGTGGTAAAGCTATGAAAAAATGATTTGCAACTTCTATTCAAACGAAAATTATGTAACTTCTATATTGCAAAAGTATGTTTTTCTTTGTGTTTCAAAAGAAAGCCCACAGGTAACAAAGGCAGTATTTAATATATTTTTTCTGGATTATCATTCACTATATAGCACATAAATTACACTCCTCTGCATGATGAGCTTTCCATCTCAGTAATAAGGATTCTCCTGTCTTTCCACACAATCCATACTTATTTTTCCTCTTACATACGAGTCCACACATTCCCACTTTTCAGCAGGATATATTCCTCATAATTCACAGCTAATATACCCACCCCAGAGAAGAAAACTGTCATCTCCAAAAACTAAATTACTATCTGATCTTCTCAAATAACAGCAGAAGGTTCTCTCAGGTGGAGAGGTGTTATCTGCATTGGCAAAACTTAAGGGGAAATTTGCTACAAATACAAATCAATTTCAGTAGGAAAGGTAATTGGTTAATGCAGACAGAAATCAGACAATGCAGTCACGAAATAGATTGGAGGGAGTCTGCTGCATAAACAGCAACACTAGAGAAAACTACAGCAATACCAAGAAGTGCTTATACTAAAACTTTCTGGAAAGATCAGCGTTGCAACATACCAATAAAGGAAATCTGGCAATAAGTAGGAAATAAGAACCTGCTAAAACATTTGCTCTTTCAATATAAAATGATAGGAAACAATTGCATGCCTGTGTTCTTAGTTCATGGTTTTAATGCATGCAATCTTTCCCCATCAACTATCCGTCATTAAGCTCCTGTTCCCATCATGCATACCCTACACTTCTTCCATATGTTAATACATTCTTATAACAGAAAATTAAATGTGAATTTTATCAGTTATACTAAGTATCTTGTTTGCATAGTATACTGGTTTATAGATTATAAGTTAAACAGACATACTTAACTAAAAATACTATATTTTTCTTACCTGTAGAAGTATACAGTATGCTCTAAGATCATCTTTTGTTCGTGGCCTACAAATTAATGAAGTGGAAATGTTGTATGTATACATCATATACGCACATTAATATTCATGAAATCATGCATCCTAGGATTTAACTTTGTTTTGTCAATGTGTTGAATACCATATTCAGTGTCTTCACTGTTCTCAGAGATTGAAAGACTCTGGCTACTCTCTAAAGGCAGTAAGCTATTTTAGCATCTTTTGTGGTACAACACAAGAGAAAGAAAAAAAAAAATCAAAATTGAAGAGCGGGACGTGTTCCAAAGGGGGAAGTCCATGCCGTTGTCTCTGGTGACAACGGTAAATGGAAGAGTTTATTTGCCCCACCTTCAATATTTTCTGCTAGAATTTTCTATACGTTTCTACCACTGCAGCCTCTGTGCCTCTTGCTGTTTATCTGCTTCAAGGCCTTTATGTAGCGATAGCACAAAAAAGGTAGCAAAAGGTAGAGAAAGGAATAGCCAAGGGTTGGGTCACAGATGAATCACAACAAGTGGCTGTCTCTTGCTGCATCTTTTTTTAAAATCAAACCAAGCATTCTCACTTCTATTACTTCTTGCTAAAATCTTGTCCTCTCCACACCTCACGACTATCCATTTCTGCATGCTGTACTGCCCTTTCAGTGCTGCTGCCACACATGAATTATACTGCAAAACGAACTTTGAGTCAAGGAGTTATCTACGTTAAAACATATTAGTTGGGGTCAGGGGGAACATGGTTTACCCTAGATAAATTCCCTAATTCATCTCACAGTTGAGATTCCTGAAAGATTGCCCTGGCAGCAAGCAGCTGAGATTTGTGGGGGAATGTATGGCTAGGTCTGCCTCTCAGAGGTTCAATGTCAGCTTACAGAACTCAAGATATATTTCACTAGATTTGCCTGCCAAAAGGAGACAAGTTCTTACGAGTCAAGTAAGTCTTAACAGAACATTTTCTTTCTTTGGCTAAAACAACAGAATAAAAGACAAAAAATATACCAGTAGTAAGTGCTAGAACAGTACTAATGCAAACATTGGTTATATTTACCCTTTCCATTCTTGTAGCAGACCATTAATTATTCCCTTTAGGACTGACTTCTGAACATCTTGAGGCTATGGAAAAAGGAGCAGGAGCAATCACATCTGATCAAATTATATATACTCTATACAAGAGAGTGTACAAAAAGGCAAGTTTGTTCTGCTTGTGATTCAAGCCAGCTAAGAAATCTATGACTGTGATATGGTGCTGAGCTTCTATGTACCTTTCTCACAGGCTATGTGAGGCCTAGAGTTGTGTCTACTGTGGCTTTCAAAACTTTAAACAACTTAAAAGCTGTAAAAATAATTTCTGTGTTATTCCTCCCTTGTGTTTACTAGACACAGTATCTAATTTTGCTACCCTGATCCTCACATTTTCCTTATCTCCCATCATGCAGGGTCCCATCATACTCATGTCTTATCTTCCAAGCAGTCTTTGAGACCTACCACAGTATGAACTGCATTACTACTAACAAAAACTTCCTTGTCTTTTACTAGAGCAGTTTTCATGACTCTATGGCAATTCTCACAGGACTGTTTTAAGTATGTTTTGAGAGATTCTTCAGGAATCATGCCTATCTGAGAAAAACTTTTGGTATAAATTGTTTCTTAGAAAATTTCTTTGATGAAATGACTGTTACAATGTTATCAAACATGAATTCTTTTCTTCTACTTACAGTATTCAATAAGGCATCATAGACAACATTCACAAATTTTGCGTTGATTCCAGAGTCCTCAATGGTATTAAATGGAGAATTGGTATCTTTCTGCAAGTTAGATAATGAGGCATTTTGGTTTTGAAATATTTTGAATATTTTACCTGTCTTTAAAAATAAAAGTTTAACAGTAGGTTTAAACAAAACACAGAGATATAACTATTTTTCTTATCAAAACATAAGAATCTAAGTCACTTTTATTAATATGTGAAAGATGAAGCTAAAGCATATTCATCTTACACATTAGTGTTATCCATATAACTCCATTACCTAGTTGTTCTATTTTAAAATGTAGAAGGGTCTCAAATAATGAATTGCACAGAATGTTCATCTCCCATCTTTGCTGTCAATCCATCATGAGACAAGAATGAAGTTATAAGCATTCAATATTCATTCAGTAACCAAGAGTCGCAGGTTATTTTGCTTAGGTTTATATTAAATATCAGAAGCACATTTTGCTCTGTAGTAGGCAGGAAATATTAATTTAGCATGCATTCAGAAACTTTTCAGACAGATATGATCTTCCTCATGGAGAACTGAATATGCCAACACAACAGAAGAACAGCTATACTACTTGAGTGCATATCACTTTTTTTTTTTTTTAGGGCCAGGGAATTTCTCTTTCCAGATTGCCTAGGACTCTGTATTAAAAACATGCAAGCTGATGCAGCTAAACTGTAGTTTGTATAGAAAGTACCTTACACAAAGTGTCACAAAGCAAACTAAATACTGGAATTTTAAAGCTTCACATATGCTTGAAATACAGTTGCTTAAACTGGAATAAATAAATCAATGCCATATCAGGTTGTCTACCAAAGGCAGGTAAGATCATGATAAAACAGTCTTAGTGGGTTTGACTAACTAGCTGCAAGCCTTTAACTGGTATTTATCTAAATGCTTTGAAGATCCAATCACTGTAACTACTGAATAATATTATGAATTTTCTACCTTAAATGCAGCATTTATCTCCAGGAAAGAATCAAATGTTGTAGAATAAAAATCATGTACAGGTTTCCAGTCTCCTGATGACTTCGCCTTTTCCATATCATCCCTAGAATGCATTAAAATATTGGTAATACAAGGGTTAAATCTTCCCAGCCACTTAGGCTTTAGACTGCACTGTAACTCCAAGCTTTCCTCACTAAACACATTTAGAAGACAGACAGGTATAATATCAGTATCTAACATCTTCCTTGTCATTGTACGATCACAGTATTACAAGAGAACAAAAGCACAGTTTGTGTTTGATACACCTGAGCAATGTCTCTTATTCAAAATGTTAATTCACGGTGTCACAGTTCAGTACGTTAAGACAAATCATTAGCAGAACAGAATTACGCTGAAGAAACACTGACATGATAGAATTTCTGAGACTAATTTATTAAATTAAGTATGCAGGCTCCTAAACTAGTCAATTTCATTATCACAGTACCAAATGTTATTTCTCTTCCAATTTTTCAAATAAAACTTAATCTTTGTATTTGGCTGTACATGTTCTTTGACAACAAAATCTGGATTTACCCTTGACGTCCTTTTAAGTACTGACCCTGTAAAGCAAGTACCTCTATATGAAATTTTGTCTAATGTCAGACATTTAAAGAATCCTTAAAGCAGAATTTTATCTTACCTATCTACAGTGCTGGCAATACAAATCCCAGATTGCTCCCCCACCCCATAACTTTTTTTTTTTTTTTAAATATTTAGTAGAAAGAAATTATCAATGGGGCATACCAAAAACGCTACTGACTTATACAAAAATCTGAATATGGAAGAAACTTCAGCTCTTCAAGAACACCTGAATGACAGCAAAGGATTTCCACCAAATACACACACTGACTAATCAAAAAGCATTCCTTCTCCTCCCTGAATGCACAAGATTTCAAACATGGAAAAGAGCAATGAAAAGTCTATGCTCACACCTCTTGAAGCAACTGTGATTTTTTTTCCATCTGTTTGAAAAATAGAAGAATCAGGCTTCTTCCTAGGAATACTTCTCTCCATTTCCTGACCAAGATTATCCTACCAGTAAAATACTCAAGGATATTACAGCATCATAATGCTGCTCTGTTGGTGCTAATGCTTAAAAAAAAAAAAAAAAAAGAAAGAAACACTGCCAATATAAGTATGTTCATGAATGCATGAACGTAAGCAGAAGCCCCTTGTGTAGATATCTTGTGACATCAGTTTTTCAGCAAAGTTATGCCATTTCCCCAAGTGAAAGCATCAACATCGCAATTTTGGGGAACACAGCCATATTAGGCAGAGAAAAAGCATTCCCTATTCCCTTACACTCACAGTGAACTGAGCAAAACCAGCAAAATTCGTGGTGTAGACCTGGCATCAGGGAATCAGGCTACATTAGTTAAAAACAATTCATCTGGTTTCATTGGGGACTTCTGCAAGCCTAACGAAGCCAACCAAGCATTGTGTGCCGCCCAGCATAACAATGCTGGAAGAAAGCTAACATGGATAGTTTTGATTGAGGGTCTGTACTGAACTGGAAAAACAGAAGTGAAACACAGAATGCTATTTCAGATCAATTCTAATTTCCTTTTAGCTAAATCAGTGTTACAGGATAGCAGCGTAAGTATTGTCCTTACAGACTCTTAAAACTCCTTTTATTTAGACAAAATATGGTGCTTCTCATAGAGAAGTGCTAAAATACCTTACACTGACACTGCTTAAAATAGTGGTCACATAAGCAGCAATGATACATGAATAAGAAGTTTTTGCCATAAAACTAACATTGAAAATTAATGCTTTTTAATATAACGCATGAAGAAAGGTCTTTTGCACTTTTAGCCAAGTTAGAAGGTATAGTCCACATAATTATCCCTCCAGGTCCTCAAATATGAAGTTTTAAATTTAAATGTCTGATGAGCAGTGTTTCACACAAGACTGAAAATGCCCAGTACCTACATGGACAGGACACACCGTAATTGGCTGTACAAACAAAATACTTAACATTGAAAGGCATTTTCTAGCCTACAGTAAGCCATACATATTTGTTCTAAAATCAAACATCCACTGAATGTCAGGAACTGAATTTCCAACTCTGAAGTACAAGCTTTGCCATTTCTTGAACAGAATAACAAGCTTCAAGCTAGAGAAATTCTTTTGATAATTTTCACAGTAAGGGTTACCAATCACCCAGGGCAGCCAAAGTACTACTACTACGAAACAGTCTTACTGAACATGTCTCATTTGAGGTTAATGAAAATCAAACATACAAATTAGGACAAAATGGAGTCCAAAGAAACAAAGTATATTTTTAGAAATACCAGTGCAACTTACTGGAAGTCTTTCACAGTTTTGGTTCGGATGGGAAGGGAAGGTTCAGGAGGAACTGGTGCTTTCAGTTCTTGGGGTAGTGTATCTATAGAGATGCGTTGCTTTTGTCTAACATCGAGGCAAATAGGTGGTAGGTCTCTCACTTATTAAAAAAAATGCAAAGAACAGTAAATACAATGAAATCATATACATAAACTTTCAGCTAGTAAAAGACAGATGTGTAGGAACTAAGAAAAAAACAAAACCTCACACTGGCTGATTATATATCTTTAAAGCCCTACTCATCCAAGTACTTTACTTACCATGTGCTCATCCCAGACAGGATGAAAACTTCCACTAATTGAAGGGAAATAAAACCCTGTAAACAAAAACTGTATCTTGAGTTTGTAACTACGTCTTTGTGAACGAAGTGCTCCATCCTGCCAATGGAGGAAGAAAATTGGCCCATCTGTCTCCTACCTGAGGCCTTCTGAAAGAAGGGAGTCTCTACTACTTTATAAATGAACTTCTGGACCAAGTTGCAAGCAAACGATTTGTCTATTACAAAAACAAACCATGAAAAACACGCCAGATTTCTCACAGTTGAGTTGCTGGCATACTGTTGACAAAAAAAGCTGATGACCTGTGATCCAGCTCATTATTAGGGAAAAGAGCAAAACATTGTACTTACATAAGGCACACTGGAATTACATCTAGTGCTAGAGCAGTAGCACATCATAAAAGAAAACCCCAAGTTCACATATAGTTTCATTTTCTGATATGAGAGCTGCAGAATTTTCATTAAATATATTTGCAGATGCAAGTGCTTGATGTTCTCAACATTAAGCCAAGTACCTTCTAAAGTCAGGTGCATAATGAACGCGCCTGTTCTGAACATCACATCCACCCAAACCCTGTGAAGAACTCCAAGTAAGCAAGTTAGAACACAAAAGCAAAAATCAAAGGATGTCATTGAATTACAGAGTTATCCAGGTTGTTCCTGTAGTAATTACTGTTTAAAAGATAAGCTGAGCAGTCCATGACTGGTAGCTACTGATCATGAGTAGCAGAATTCCCATTATTGTATTGGACTCAAAAGTAATATACAAATTGCAACACTAGTGTTCCTAGCACCTAAGAAAATTCTGAAACACAACCACACCAAAGCCCAATCGTTTTCTGACACATATATGTAAGGATAAAAGAGGTTAATTCTAGCTGAAATTATGTATGACTAGAGAAGGCTGTGGATCATCTACAGCTTCCTAAAAGAATCTCTCCAATAAATTAAATGGGCAGTGCAAGTCTTCTGTCCTTCAGAGAATTACTGCTGAAACAATAGTATCTTTAAACATTTCTGCTCAATAAATTTGTCTACCAAGTACTAATAGCAGTGCTTTAACAAGGTCTCTCTCTTTTACTCCTTACTTTTTTGATCTGAAAACATTGTACTGGGTTTACATGGCAAAGTTTTGGTAGCAGGGGGGCTGCAGACGTGGCCTCTGTGAGAAGAGACCAGAGGCTGCCCCCATGTCAGACAACGCCTGTTCCAGGAAGCTCCAAAATGGACCCACCACTGGCCAAAGCTGTGCCTATCAGCGATGCTGGTTGTCCCTCTGTGATAACATATTTAAGAAAATGTAAAACAAAACAAACAAACAAAAAAAAAAACAACAACAAAAAAACATGCTGTACAGCAGCTGTGAGAAAGGAGTAAGAAAAAAAAATGTGAGAGAAGCAACCCTGCAGACACCATGGCCAATGCAGAAGGAGGGCAGGAGGTGCTCGAAGCACCAGAGCAGAAGACCCCCTGCGGCCCGGGGAGAGGCCCATGGTGGAGCAGGCCGTCCCCCTGCAGCCCATGGAGGACTACATCAGAGCAGATCGCCACGCTGCAGTCCGTGGAGGAACCCACACCAAGGCAGGTGGATGTGGCCTGAAGGAAGCTACAGCCCATGGAGGAGCCCAGGCAGGAGCAGGCTCCTGGCAGAAACTGAAGCCAGTGGAGAGGAGCCTGTGCTGGAGCAGGTCTTCTGGCAGGAACTGTGGCCCATAGGGGACCCATGCTGGAGCAGTCTGTTCCTGAAGGACTGCATCCTATGGGAAAGACCCATGCTGGAGCAGTTCTTGAGGAACTGCAGCCTGTGTGAAGGACCCACATTGGAGCAGTCTGCAAATGACTGTATCCTGTTGGAGCAGAGGAGTGTGAAGAAGGAGCATCACAGATGAAATGTTATGAATTGACTGCAACCCCCATTCCTCCTCCACTGCTCAGGGGGAGGAGGTAGAAGACCTGAGTTTGAAGTTGAGCCTGGGAAGAAGTGGGGGAGTGGATGGAAGGTGTTTTTAGTTTTGTCTTTGTTTCTCACTATCCTACTCTAGTTTTAATTGGCAAAAAATTAATCTTCCCCAAATCAACACTGTTTTGCCTGTGACAGTAATTGGTAAGTGAGCTCCCTGTCCTTATCTTGACCCACAAGCCTTTTCGCCTTATCTTCTCCTTGTCCTCGAGTGAGAGAGCAGCTTGGTGTGCACCTGGCAGCCAGCCAAGGTCAAACCACCACAAACATGAGAAAAGTATTGCAATGCAGTGCGCACAAACATCCGTTTGTGTCATAACAACAATGTCTTCTCGAAAAACCCTTAAAATGTTTTTTTTTTCTTTTAGTTTGATTTATACCGTATATTTTTAAAAGCATTTTTTATGAGTTATGATGGATGTTTGGGATAGAAGACACCTTATAAAAGTATCCTCAAAAGTTAAACATATTAAACCAACATTCGCTAAGAATTGCCTAAGAATCTTCTAAGCGTTTTCTCTATAATTCCAATTTTTGTTGTTGTTTGATTGTTTTGTTTTTTAAATGAAAAAAACATCAGAGTAGTATCACTACTCTCCTTCCTACTCCATTTATCACATCAGGGAAATATACGCTAATAAAATCCCCAAAACGCAAAGGCAGATTCTTTTCCCACATGCTAATGACAGAGAAACTGACAACGTGACTTAACTCAGCTAATATTTATCAGAAGACATTTACTGGATCAGAGCTGCTCTCCATCCCCTAAGTATGGTTGTAATTATAGATGTTGAACCTTGTCCACTCACAGCTGAAACTCAAAACAATTTAAAGAGAAGAGCAGTAATAAAAAAAAAGTGGACACATGCTAAATTAATTCAAGCCAAGGTGCCCAACAGTACCACTATGTAAGTGCTCTGCTATTATGGATGGGCTGACTTAAAAGAAACTAAGACTGAATTATTTTTCTAATCCAAGAAAGACAAGTCATTTTAATTTAACTCTCATTCTGTCTTCTCAATTTTGAATGGATTAAACATTGAATTATACACAGCTGAATACACTGAGATGACGAAAATATTCTCTGCATCTGCAGAAGAGACAGCTGCTGACAGAAGCTGTTTATCACTACAGTAAATTGAAGCTGCAGGTGTTAAGCTTAGTAACTTGCACCCTGTCAGTGATGCGATTTGCTTTGAAAATGCTGCTTAAATTAGATATACTAAAACTGAGTTTTAATAATATGTTTAATAAATACTGTCAACTTCAGTATGTTTTGCCATAATTCCAGTTTATTTGTAAATAGATTTATTTGCCTGTCTGACATTCAAAAATATTCATTAAGATCTGTCAATTGAATTCCTTTGAGGACAAACTTGAAACTTTATGTGCTGAGTCGATAAACAGCAATAATCCAGTATTACAAGACAAGAAAAAGTAATCATTTCTGGCTGTTTGCCCAGTTACATTAAGTAAAGACTCAGCAATGCATGACTGCTTAGAAAATGATCAAAAACTGAGGAGGAAAATCGTGTTGATACAAAAGAGAATTGACTACTACACAGAAATTTAGGGTGAATGAATCTAAAACAGCAGTTATTTTCACAGTGACCAACACAGCTGCTGGCAGATCAAAGTCTTCAAAGCAGTTAAAGCAAATAAATCTCACTCACATTTGTAACATCATAAAAGAACTAGAAAAATCTAGGTCATATACAGATTTCTCTCAATTTCTATAACAAGTCTTATAATGCAACAATGGTCTGGTGTAAAATGCAATCTCAGTGGCAGCTATACAGCAAATAAATGCCACCCTACCAGCACTACCTTTTCTATACTTTTTCAAAGAAATGAACAGTGTTCTAACTCAAGCCTAAAGTATTACAATATATACACACATACATACACATTCAGAGAAACATAGAGAGCACATGTATAAACAACAAAAAAAAGACAAAAAACCCTAACCAAACATCATTCCCGAATTCTAGATTACCAACAGAAGTGTTTAAACTGTGAAGTCTGTTTCAACAATCATTTTTTTTCCACAGAATACACACATACTTCCCCAAATAATTTTGACTGTACCTTGGACCATTAGCCAAAATAATCTGTTTTTATAAGGGCAGGTTACCCCAATCCTGAAATTACCAGAACGTCTGCTCAATTTTACACACTGAGCTCTCAATTTCAAGAATATATCCATGACTGTAATAAATATTGCCATACATTAGGATGGTGAAAATTAACAATTAAGTACTAATGTAGCATTAATTACAACCAGGACAGTATCATGTGCAGCAAGATCTGGGGGCACTTCAATAGAGACCAGTGTTTGAGTTCACCGTTCTTGTCGGGTACAAGAGGTGAAATGAGTTCTGTAAAAGATTACTGTATTTTTCACATTGCTTGGCACAGTATTAGATTTAATTTTACTTTGTCCTAAATTTTAGTAAGCAGCAGACTTTCATATCATAAAATAAGATTGTATTAAGCAACTATTCAGACAGAAGTTGGACAGGAAACAATTAAGGATTCTCATTTACGAAAGATACAGATTCTAGGAGTCTATGAAACAGCTTCATGCCTGGTTCTGTAAAAAGGCTAGCAGCTGTGTAGTTAATATTGACAAGCTGTCACTTTTAGCTTCAGAGGAAAATAATGTTATCTGAAAAACACAAAATATTTTATTTCTCTGAAGTCTTTCAGATTCCAACAATAGTGCAATCGTTTACATGCAGTTCACATATGAAGATTTTTCTTAAATATATAGGTGAGAGAAATGGCCACCTGAAGGTGGTTCTTCCAGCTTTGTTAATGAGGTCTTACAACACTTTCTAAGAATGAGCAGAGCTCTGGCCTGCTTTGCAGCATCTTCTTTTTGCCTTACCCCAAATATTGTCCTCAAATACTGAGGTTAAAGAAGAAGTGGTGTAAGTTAAAGTATGCAGTACCTCAAATTCTCCCACATAGCAGCAGCAGTCTTCACTGACCATTCCAGTCACCATTATTTCCTTTGTGTAGTACAAAGTGAGTTGAGCAAAATACAAAATCCTGTCTAAACTCTCATTTGCACATAACCGCCCTTTGTGTTTCAGTGATTTTCCCCTGCCTTTTTATTTCTTAAAGTAGGCACCTCCTTACTGCATAAGGAAAGTTACTAAAAAAAATTGCCTTGACTTTTACATTTGCATAACATCTAGCAAGGACATAAAGATTATTTTATTAAGGGAACCAATCCTGCAAGTTATACACCACCTTTTTCTCCACAGATGTGAAATTTACAATACTTGTCCACAGTTTTGTTTCTAACCCATAGTACTTAGACCCTTTAATTAACACAATCTTTTTCCTTCTAGCCTCAAATTCATTGTTTGCTCTAAAGAACCATAAATACTAAGGCTGAAAGGGATGTGCTCAGAGGCAAGATCAGCTACAGATAACACAAACTTGACAAGTGTTTGTACAGCCTTTTATCAAAAGTCTCAAATTACTGGAATTCCTGTCCCCCCTCCAAATAAAAACTTTCAACAATACCTTTGCTATTAAAAATTTCAGGTCTAACTACAATGCCATCTCATCAGCCTTCGTGACTCTAGCCTACCATACTGAATACACAGCTCCACTTGATATCTTTCCATCAATTATCTTTACCTCATCGTATCACAACAACCTTCCCCCTCACCTTTAAAATTCTTTAGAATTTACTATTCTTTGCCTGTGAATTTTCTTTCATGTTATCACTGGCCTTCATCTTCACTGAAAAACAGCAACTCTCAGCAGGCCTCCAATTTAGAAAGATCTCTACAAAGTTCTGATGGTTTCTAGAGAAATCTACCATCTGACTGCACTTAGACAAACAGTATCTGGAAATGGACTTCTGAATCTGTAACTTTCTTTAAGACTACAGATAATTATTTCATCCTTCAGGTCTATTTGTTCTTCTTATCCAACTGGTCTCTAAGACATGACCTCTACTGAGGATGGACTATCATATATATTACTGACTATACCACGTACAGCACAATGTAATATAATGAAATCTAGATTTCTAGGTTTTCTGGCACTATCACAATAGAAATATTGGCGGAACACTGAGCACCTTCTTAAATTGGTAACTAAGTAACACAAGGCTTTTATTCTCTCACCGTTTTTGATGTTAGGTATAACAAGTTGCGTAGGTGAATTTTTGTTTCCGGTGCCTTCTTTCTTTTGGTTGATAGTTGTGATGAAATTGCTGAAAGTGGTAAACTGGTTTTTTGCTCCTCTTTCCAACCCCTGTAATTAAGATGACAGTATGCTATAAAAGGCTGATACATTTCTGCAAGAGTAATCTTACTCATGGGGTATTACACAGAATATTAAATACTTCATATTTAAATATTATCTTGAAATATGAGTGGTAACACCTAAATAAGACATAAATAACGTTTCTTCAAGTTTGTTTCAATTTGAATCAGGAGAAGTAAAATAAAATTCATTTCCATTATGTTTAAAAACTTGTGTATTAGTTTGCAGTATAAGATATCCCTAGGTAACTGAGAAGAAAAAAAAATATTAGAATGCTTTCAACAATATTCTAACTTTGTGTCCTACTTTCTAACTATTTTTTTATAGTCCTCATTGCATCCAGCTCAGTTTGAACAGATGCAAGCATCAAACATTCCTTTTTCAAAGTAACCCTTATATACTGAAGTAGTTTAGACAAACTTCCCGAGAACTGAAATATGGACACAAAAATTCTGTGTAGACTACTGCTGCAAATAAAATTTAAGTACTGACAAACTGGATAAAAACATCCAATTCAAAGTTTTCAGCATCAGCTGCCACTGAAGAAGGCTATCCAACAAACATTTGTTTAACACAATCCTAAAAAAAAAAATTTGCTTAATATCTGCGTGTGCTGCCACCAAGGAGTCTGCTCAAACTTTTGCTAAGAAATGTTGAGTGCTAACGTGTTTTAACAGCGCACAGAAGTGAAGTAACACAACAGACTTTCAAGGGATTGTGCCAATCAATGTTTGACACAAAGTGCCAATGGTCACTAAGTGACTATTAGATGTAATTATTTACACTGTTAGATATAATTATTTGCACTATTAGATACAATTATTTACACAGGAGAATTTGCAAAGCACAGGTGAGTTAAGGGGCTTGTCCAAGACAACAGAAGTTGCATGATGGAAATTTTCATTTGCATCTCAGCTCCAAGTGATCAGCTGATGTCCAGCAAAGGCAGATCTACTTAAAAAACATACACGGGCTTCTTGCATATCATGATTTTGAGCCTTAAATTAACCTAAAGATTCATTTGATTGATATTTGGTATCCATGCTCTCAGAAAAAAATATTTTCATAAATCAAAACTGTAATTCCACAAATGAGAATAGAAATTCCAGAATAATTAACATATCAATTTTTTTTTTAAACCCATACATTTCCCTTTCGTCTTAAATGAAATAAATTTTGACTAAGACACGCAGCCAGAGTTCCAAGGAAAGTACTTCACTTCCACCACAACATCCTGAAATACCACCAGGAGGGTAATAATACAGCCCATAAGCCTGCCATGCTGCAGTGTATGCAAGTTGGTACACTGCCAGGAATTTTAAATAACTGTGGCAAAACCAGCTATTTTTCCATGGCTTATAAGTCTGCAAATTACAAATCTGAGCAATCAGCAGGACTTCCAGATTTAAAAATATCAGCTTTCAATTTCTAGCTCCAAACTCCTTGTATGCAACAAATGTTCAAACATAAAATGTAATTATCATTACTATTGCCATATTAGCTATTTTTTAATTATTATTCTATAACCTTTAAAATATCATTAAGATGTTTCTTAAAACTCACCTGGCACATGACTGGAAGAGTCCAGACCCCGAATAAACACAGCAAGATGTGATTGAATGAAAAAGGACTTTTAAACAAATCCAGATCTGGGGTTTATCTGCTGTGTCACAAAATGTATGTTCTAGGTAGAAAACCTTCTGGAGTTTGGATTATTTTAATTATGATTAGTAGGGAATAGTTATCATAGATAATTCATAAGAGCAGCTCTTACGAAGCAGGCTATTGTGACAGCTGTTCTGACTGACATAACCTTTCCTCAGCTGTCTAGGTTTTACTCCAGCCGTGCCATCACAATAGTATAGTTGAACGGTTATTTTAAAAGGTTCTTCTTAATGCCGCTGTCCTGAGAAGTGGTCAGAAAGAGCAAGCTTTCATGCGCTATTCAACTCCATCATCCTGCTTCAAGTGCAGTTCCAACAACATTAAACAGCCATATGGATAAAGGCTTTACTGGAAAGCCCTGGAGGAATACTGGGGAACTGCATGCTCGTTAAAGAGGATCTGTGACATCTCCTGGGAGAGTAATCTAGGACAGGCATACAGCACCGTGTCATACTTATAAAACTCTGTAGGAGGTCAATAAGCCTCTAGAGCCTAAGACACTACACACATGCTGCCATCAGAAAACTCAACCCCCACATAATGAACAACTATGCTTAGAGGAAGTAAGTGGATCAAAGTGGTCTTTAATCTTCTTTTCTAAGAGCATATTAATAACTTACAACACTGCTGGCTTCTCAGTGGAATTTTTCAAAAGCATTAAGCCCTCCATAAGGCTGGAGATGTACTAGCCTTATACTTTATACATTTATGTTTTTCATTATTGAAATTAAACCAGATGGTGAAAACAATCAAACTGTTTGCAAAGAGCACATACAGAGTGCTTTCTGGGAAGAGGCAAAAAGACCATCTAGAAGAGTTTCTTGAAATTCTTGTTCTTCAGCCCTAACTTAACTCACTCAAGACCCCTGTATATTTGGCGAGCAAAGACTGGAGTGCCAGAAAACATGGAGGGCACTCAGATTACCCAAAGGCAGCTGTCAGCACAACAGCCAACTCAAAGTATAATTTTCCCTTCCATTCATATCTTGAAAGGTATAACACAGGACCCTTTTTTGCTTTATGGAAACCTCTACTTATTCCTACTCACAAGAGAGCAAGTTATGTAACTTCCCACAACTTTCTTTTCAGAATCTGAATACTGACATCCAAACCATCTCCCTTTCTGCATTATCTGTTAATCACCATTCAACCCATAAGAAAAACCCTGGCACTTTGCAGGAGCGCATTAACTTATTCATGGAGTAATTTAATCTCAACTTCCCTTAGGAACAAAAGCAAAAGAAAAACACTCAAAAAGTTTATCCTCCTTCAATAACTCCACGTGGTCCTTGGCTAGAAAAAGCCGAAGTGTGAATGGCAATAGCAGTAGTCGCATATACACTTTATTCCAACTTTCAGCCAGCTTAAACTCCAGATGTGACATCTTTCACGCACATGCTCTAATAAGAAAAAGTATACCACAGTTATCTATCGACTTCCTCAAATTCTGACCTTTTCCACAGCTATTGTGGAGAACAAACTTTTCGGGTAAACACCTTCATATTGCCTTCTAGGCAGTTATAGTCATGTCACGTCAGTTGTACAAATCCAGGGTGGGTCTTTAGCAGGTGGAAGAAAATGTCATTTACGCAAACAACTGGGGAGATGTTCTGAGGCAAGGATATCTGAGGCTCACTCTTCACACAGAGACAACATAAGTCATCATATGATGGCTATAAATTTAGAAATAATAGGCAGAGACAATGAGAAAACTAACATTATCTGGAGTATCTTCCTATTTGTATCAGGCATTTGTTTTTAAAGGAAAAGAACTTTAATAGAAAAAAAGCAAATCTTTTAACACCTTTTCCCCCATTAGTCATATCAAATTATAAACTTTTCTCCAGTTTAATGAGGATGCAGGTGAGAAAATACATCCCTCTTTTAAAGTGTTTGAGAGAATCTGATTAAGTAACACTCATTTTTGATGTTCAAGCAGAACTTTTAATACAAAAACACTTATTAAAATCATGCTGTATAGGATGAATCTCACAACATACTCCCCCAAACCCTGGAATTAGATATGTAGGTTGGACAACACTAGGGCTCAGCAGACCAACAGTCCAATACCTTCTTTCCACCAGCTTATAAAGGTCTCGCAAAAGCATATCCGCGTTCCCTATTTGGTATATTTGGACCAAAAACAGCATTCTGTCTTACACAGAAAGCCAGGGTATGGAAAGATCTATTACATCTTTCCACAAAACTCTCCCTCTGTAACATACTATTAAAATCTGTATGCACCTCTGTAAATTCAAAATCCCCCATGCATGTGACAAACAAGCACACCTAGCCAGGTCTGAGCTCCTCTGTACCAGGTCAGCTTAGACAACTTATGCCTGCAGGCAACAGTCCAGAGATGCATGCAGGATGTCCAGCTACAAACATGATTCTTCTCTCGATTTTTTAGGACAGTAGAAATTCCACATGGCTGCCCACTTGCACATATTTTTCATTATCTAAGCTAAGCCTGACCCATTTTAGACCATCACTAGTGTCTTTTCTAAGGGACTGGCATTTGCCACTCAAAGTCTGACATGGAGCACCTTTCAGAGGCTGCACCTCTGAAAAGGTGCAAATCACTCCTGGGCATCACAGTCTTCTCCCAGATCTTTATTTAAATCACAAGAACAAACACATTCTCCCAAATTCTGACAGATTTACAAAGCTGAAAGCCTTTCAGCTGATTGGAACATCCTAGCCAAAACACAAATTGGCAGAATTGCCCAAAGGAGCTTGCAGTTTGACTACAATTACTTAGTTTAACATTACAATTATTTCATGACTGTCATAAACATTAGACACTCGATCTTTTAAACTCAATTATATAAAATGGTAATTTCTAGTAAATCAGATACTTATCAGAACCGTTGAACTAAAGCCTCATAACTACATTACTATAGGATTGATAAAACGTTTGCTTCATTCTTGGATTGAAGTTACAGCAAGCTTTAATGTTGAGTTATACACAATAAGCAACTTATGCCAGGAAAATTTTATGTTTTCTAATATTGTACAGTCAGCAGAAAGAAAATCGTAACTCAAATAAGAATAAAGATCTGAAATGAGGTTTCTGAAATGAAATTATTCCAGCAAATACCCTTCTCGCAGTTTGTTTTTTTTTAAGCCTGTGTTAACTCATTCATCAATTACTGAAACGTTTTGTCATCTTTGCTTCAACACAAGGCAAAAAACGGAAAAGACCTTTTCAGAAAAAGTTAAAAATACAGAAGCATTTTCCAGCCAGTCCTCCTGCCAAACGTGCATCGAAAGCTGAAACCCCCACCCCCAAAAACCTTAACGAACAATGCTGCAAATCCTCACTCATGACTAACCCAAAAGAGCAGACCGTTGTAAAATGTTAAAGAACTATAAGTAGATGGCGAATTTATAGCTCCGTTATGTCACCGCTTACAGACGCACTTGTTATTTTTAAGAAACTTGAATGAAAGCCTCCCAGCGGAAAAGGACGCGAAAGAAAACGCTCACGATGCCGCCCGAAGCGGGGCACGGCGCAAACGGCACCGGAGCCGCGCACCGGCCCCGCGGGCAGGGGCAGGGGCAGGGGCCGGGCCCGGTCCGGGCGCGCAGCGGCCTCGGCGCTACCCCGCCGCCGGCCCCGACCTACCCCAGCCGCCGCGCGGGACGCCGACTGGATGGGCGGCAGTCTGTCTCTG
>VXAA01001160.1:482491-523933 GCA_013399115.1 Anseranas semipalmata | reverse complement strand
GCCCGGAGAGGAGGGGGAGTGCGGGACGGAGCGGCGCGGAGGCAACCGGCGGCGCCGGACCCCGCTGCCCCCTGCGCCCCGCTCAGCCGCCGCGCCACCTACAGAGCGCGGGCAGGAAGGGGGGCCGCCGCCGCCGCCATGTTGTTTATAGGCGCCTCATAGAAACGCGCTTGGCGACCGGGGGCGCCGCGCGGGGGCAGCGGAGGACACGGCTACGGAAACTCCGTAGCGCAGGAAAAGGCGCGGTGCCGGGCACGCGGCGCCGGCCGTACGGGAATCGGGGTTGTCCCACGCGTTCTGCGCAGCCGCGCTGGTGAGGGCGAGTCCTGCGCGGCGGCCGCGGCCGTGAGGGGGCTTCGCTTGTAGGGATAGGGGGGATTGCTGCCCGGGGTAGGACATCAAGTAAATATATGAGTAATAAATATAAAACTACGAGTAAGGGACTTCGGGGTGGGTACTGGCATGGCAGTCCCATTCCTCCTCAACACCTCAGTGGTGGCGTGTTACACCTGCAGGCACGATTTGTGGTTTCTCGCACTGCCTCATTACACATGGTAATGTCATTACAGTTTCAAATCACGCTCTTTAATGAGGAAAATACAGAAACTAAGTATAAAACGATTCTCTCCGTGTTTCATTGGCATAGCCAGAACGCAGCCAGGGCCCAGCGATGGGAGAAGCTCGGGAGGTCTGAGGTCCGTTTTCAGAGCTTCTGTGCCATTGGGTTTGCTGAAGCTTTGCTGTTCCAAAAAAAAAGGAAAAAGATAATCTTCAGAAGACATGCTATGTTGAACTGGTTGTAATACAACATCTAGACTAGATGTTGCAATGTTTGTAATGCAATGTTTGTCTGGGGGTACTGACCTACCACTTGGCTTGGTAGGCAAAGCTATGGGGAGTCCTACATAAGAGGGCTTGTCGTGGTTGCGTGTACCAAGCAACAAAACATTTAGGTCCTTCAAACTACTAGCTGCCAGCTGAAGCTATCTGCTTTCAGACCACTCTTAATTTTGTCTAGAGAATTCCAGTGTCAGGATCAAAGGAGTGCGAATAGTTACGTACCACTTGACACAAATCTTCAAGATGGTTTCTCGGATGGAGGTAAACCACATGAGTTTTCCTCAGCATTGGCATTACACAAGTAGCTCCTGCAGGTTGGAGCTGTGGTAAAGATCTCTGTAAGCTGCATAAAAGCAAAGGCGTAATAGGTACTGCAGTGGTAATCTAACATACTGAAAAATGCTTTTCCTTTCTGAAGGAACTGGCAGACCTAAAGTTTATTAGGTTTCATTAAGAAATCCCTTTGTCTCGTTACCAAGTTAAATTTGAAAGCTGGTTTTCCAAGAAGTTCACTTTCACTGTGCTTGCTTCCCAGTTGCTCTCAGTGGTTGGCATGAGTAAGTGGCCCACTGCAGTTAAACAAAGCCCCCCAAAACTCACTCATCTTTTTCTTTTCCTTGCCAAGAAATAACATAATGATAGTAATTGCAACAACTTAAGTACAAGCAGCTATACACCCAGTGGTAGTCCTCAACTGGAAGTAATTGGCACAGCTGTTCTGTGGAGCTATGCCAGCTGGAAACATGGAAGGATCTGCTCCCTTGAGCCTGCAGAGAGAGGCAAGAAGCAAAGGGAAATAGAAATGTACGAAGAAAAATATACAAATTATTTCATAATGCTTTTTTTTTTCCATTTCCATTGAGCTATAAAGGTCTGATTTTTGATAGCTTCAAAAATACTGAAATAGCCTTTTACCAGGATTATTTCACAAAAAGCTAATGCAACACCAGAGCAAGACATCAATTTTTGCTGTCCACAGAAATATTGAACAATATCCTGTGCTATTTTAAGCCAAATTGTTCTGTTGAACTAGACTAATTCAGGGGAATATTTTGACCCATGACAATTATGAAAATTGGCATAAATCTGTTAAAAATTTTTGTTTCTATTTTTGTAAAAGAGTAAAAAGACCACATACTGAAGGAGAAACAAATGCATTTTCCTACTTCTAATAAAGATTGCACACATCTGTTGCCTAGGGTTTGTAACTAAAAGTATTTCAATATTATTCATACATCCACAATGCAGTCAAAGATGTAACCACAGCTGGGAAAGGCATGTCTAAACTGGCTTTAAATTTGCTAGCATAGATGGATGCTAGCTGGCTGCAGCAGTGCTGCGTGTAATGAGGCAATGCATATAACCATGCAATCGTTTATTGCCAAAGTGATAAACAAGGGTAGTGGGCAATGGAGCAGTCAGAAAAAAGAATAAAGAGGGTCTGTCTTCAAACAAACAAGATTTGTGGGATATACAACATCCAAACTTTGCAAAACTAAACAGAGGTATGCAGCCCCTGTTTAAAAGATTTCATAAACTTGTTGGGCAGGTGGCCTCTAAGCCACAAAGGGACATGCCCACTCAAGTGCCTTTAAATGAAAGTGTTTGCAGGCTTTTTGTTTGCATCATCTTTCATATTTCCAGTTCTTCGTTTGAGGCTGAAAATGCTTTTGCTTAGCTCAGTGGTTGCTTTTCCACTCTCAAGTGTTACTACATTCCCTCCTTTATCCTTCCAAGGACCCTTTCCTTGTTTTTTTTTTTTTGATCTCTGAGTGACTTAGAAGTCTTAAATCACATGGTGCCAGCTACTTCACAGCATTTTTGGGGGAGTCGGGGAAAGGTAGGGTTCAACCACAAGCTGTTCCTCATGCTCAAGTACGTGCTGCCTGGGCTGACACATTCACACTGGTTCCTGGATGAGTGTTGCAGCCTGCACCGGACCCCACGCTGGCATGCCCCGCTGCTGGCTCAGATAAGCATACATAAAGCACAGTAAGACCCCTGAATGACTGTGGCAGTACATGACCCTGAACATATTTTCTTGTACTTACAGGAGAACAATGCAACCTTAGCAGCGTGTTGGTCCTTTCAAGCAGAAGGAGACCTTCTTGACAATTTAATTTAGAATTATTCACAAACATATTCCTTTTATCCAAAGAGTTTGAGTTGTCAGGAAGGGGAAAAAGTCAACCGCACATCTCTGCACAATGACGTGGCCAGGCACAGACCGCCACAGGAATGACAGATGGAAACAAACCAACTGCTAACATTTGTTCACAAATGATTAGTAAATGCTTACAAGTAATAGATACATTCGCAGAGACTGGCATTTGGGAATGATGCACACACACACACACACACACAAAAAGGGCTTAATTCCTGGCTAGTATTTTCATGACAAATAATTGAGTGTACCCAGTCACGTGTTCCTCTACAGTCAGAAGTCAAAATGCAACCATAGCCAAATTCAACCCTGGTTTAATACAGGAATGTTAGGGGTGGTTTTGGCCCATTATGGTGTGTTTTTTTTTTTTTTTTGGCTGGCCCTCAGATGCTTTACTAGTGTTTGCAGGAATGTCAAAGATCCCTGATGCAAGCTGGCATTTCAGGAATTGAAGTGGCTTTTGTCCTTTAGAAAAGGTAGGCTGACTTTTTGTTTGGTTGGTGATACACTCAGCACACAGCTAGCTATACTGTGTCTCTCTTTCTTATTGAGCAGTACTTTTTCTTCCTCTTCATACTTTGAAGATCTTACACACTTCCCAGTACACAAATATTTAGATCCTTTAACAGATGTGTGCTTTATGAGATGGACCCTGAGTGGGCACAAGGGGAAGCACAGGATGGCTGAAACATCAAAAGGGGAAGCAAAAGCTGGAGATAACCCATTTCCTCTCCATGGGAGTAGGAGAGAGATAAATGGTTGGGAGTTGTCCAACAGAACAGGTTTTCAGCAAAACATTTCAGTTTCAACAGAAAGACCTGATTCATTGAAATGGAAATGTTTTACAAAAAAGCATCTTTTTCAATGACCTTTTAGCAGAACTCAGGCAGGATGCCACTGAAATCCACCAGTTACTCTGCTGACTCAGTTGGAGGGCTTGCCACACTTGCCATGTGGATCATATCAAAATCAGAGTTTGCACAACTTCTGAACTCCCGAGCTGCTCTACCCTCCCAAGCCACCTGCCCATATCACCCGCTAGGGAAGATGGAAGTTCACGTCTGCCCACAAGTCCTACCTGTTCCAAGACTGCACAGCCTCAGGGCTCGTAATGGACGACCCCAGTCTTGCCTGACCTCCCCTGTTGGCAGCCATCCTTTTCCCTTGAAGTTGGACTATGGTGTAAGGTTTTGGAATTTTGTCCTACAGAGTCCAAATAAATGTAAATCCATCTACAATTGCTGACAAGCTAGTCGATTCATGGTTAGTGCTGGCAATTGTTAGTGATGGTTAGATGCTGGGAACAGGAATTTTTGTCAAACTTGAGCTTGTCTTAGTTTAGCTTTTCATCCCTGGATCAGATGCCTTTATCTGTAAGGCAGCAAAGCTCCCTCTGTTCCAGCAACATGTGTGCAAGGTGCACTCAGACTCTCCCTAGCTAAGTCTGCGTTATTTTCCCTACAACTAACATTGGATGTACTGATCTATAGGTCTTGTTTACCTTTTCGCTGTCCTCCACTCTTTGGAAAATTTTTAAAGAGTTTATAAACATTTAGGAAGTGCTGCAGAGACCTCCTCAGCTAATTCACCCGAGGCACTTACATGCAAGTTACCGAGGTGTTGTTTTGACTCGTCAGATACTCAGTTACACCTTTCTCTTTGGTAAACGGTAAACTTTTGATTGAGGATGCATCATCAGATGGGATACATCCTGCTTGTGCATGCCTAGTAGACAGAAAGAAAAGCTAATACGCAGTTCTGTCTTTTCAGCATCATTACATTTGCATTTCAGGTTCCTTGTCATCACTGACTGGTGCAATACAGCATTTGTACCAGCAAACTGCAAAAGCCTCGTGGTCACTGGTGCCTAGGCAACAGCTGATTTTTTAGGTCAGTGATTAACTCTTTTTTTTGTCTGCTGGAGTAAGCTGAATATTAAATCACCCCTTGCCAGGGAACAGGACCTTTGAGTTGAAAGAAATCATTGGCCTCTATTTTTAGAAACACTGTGGATATTTTAGTGATGTCCAGAGTGAGGTCACCTGCGATAACACACTGGATGCAAACACTAGAAGAGACTTATGGCTAGAGAAAAATTCACCAAGTGAATAGAGTGAACTTAGAAACCACACAACTTTTACTAAGGTTTCCACTTTTTCTCTCCAGAAAATTGGTGTTAGTTGGGAATTGCTTTTGTCCTGAATATATTTTAACCACCATATTCAATCTTTAAACTTCAGTCTTCAGTTAACTTCACTTAAAATCTTACGAGAGGTAGTAGTGGCATGATCTTCCCCCAGGTACAGCAAGGGACAAAAGCTGAGCCTAGGAGATACCCTCTGTCTTTTTCACGTCTGACCTGGAAATTATTTTTAAATGGGATTGAGGCAGATCCTAGATGCAGGATTTTAGCCAGTTTCTATTCAAACGTGAAAATAATAATAATAATAAAAAAGTATACCGTGCTAAAGAGGAGACGGTCTGAGGCAGTACAGAATTTTTAATCCAGAAAGTTGCTTGTGTACCTTTGTCATCATCTTACCTCTAAAATTAAAAAATACCAATTAGATTTCCGTTCGGTATGGCGTTGCAGATCTTTACTTACGGGGCTAGGGGGCTCGCCGGACCTGCTCTAACAGAGAACGTTCTGGAAGCGGCGCGGCAGCGGGAGGTAAGGGCTCAGTCGCCGGGACGCGCTCATCCTCTTCCTCCGAGAGCGGGCGGGCGGCGGCTCCCTCCAGCGCCCGCTCGGCGCCGCTATTTCTTGCAAAGCCGATGGCTAAGTTCTGCAGAGAGACGTCTGAGCAACTTACAGAGGTTACTGCCCCCACCCGCTGAAAGGCGCTGTTCTGGCTGGCGAATCTGCGCCTTTCCTGCCTTGCTTTTCAGGCTGCTCTGTAAGGTAAACCAGCCCTGCTTTTCATCTGTCGCTACAGGTCTAGGGGAACCCAAAGCGGAGGGGAGCCTGTCCTGCTGGATGCTGGTAGGGCTGTTGCTGCAGCGGAGCAAGCCCCGAGCATCTTTCTCCCCACGCGCAGCTGCAGCCAGGCACGGACCTACCTGTGGCTGTGCCTTACAGCAGCCTTCAGCACATGTCCTCGGGCAGTTCCGACCCTGGGACCAGAAGCTACCTGCTCTCTGGTTAACTTCTGTCGCAGAAATACTCATATTCAACCAAAACATGTTCCTTCCTAAGCAGTATCTATTCTAGCAAACCTCCTTTTCAAACTCAAAGCACAACAAATTCCTGTAGGTGTGCATGGAACAACAGGAGTGATGCTAACACAACGAAATATAATGGCAATTGAGTTTACCTAATAAATGAACAAATAATGCTATTTTGCTTCTGTGGTTTTCAGTTGTCACGTTCAGAGGAAGTGTTCACCCAGTGGCTAATAATCATATTTTCTGCCCTTGCTCCATACAGAATTCCTCTATAAAAGAAATAGTGTTCAACTCTGGTGGTAGAAACTTTATAAAAGCAAAATACTGGTCTAGATAATAGGACTGATGTATCTGACTTCTTCCTGAGTGGTTCTCTTTTAAGAAATGTTTCCCCTTTGTACTTTTCCTGCACTTATTCTCCTTAGAAAATAAATCTTCTAACATTTTTCAAAGATCTTCACCTTTACATTATCTTGTAGACCCTCACTGGGTCTGTGGGCCCACACTCACTGGAGTCCCAGAGACAAACAGCAAAGCAGTAGAGAATCCTGGCATTAAAAACTTTTCATGTGTAAATAAGAGATACTGAAACTAACAGCTATACCAGGTCCCTGTATAAATTATTACTAGTCTTCAAACTGAAATCTCTGTCTTCCAAAAATAAATCTGAAAGCTTTTTTCTTGAGATTGGCTTCATCTCACAGTGTTGTTGGCCACTGCTGGTGTGTGAGCAGAGCATCACTTGCCTTTTCAGTCTGGGTGATGGAATGGGCTCATCTCGCTCTTCCACCTTGCACCGCTCCCCAACATCTCTGGAAAAAGAAGTGAGCAGAGGAGAGGTCTTGCAGAGCTTCCTGTGAACCCCTGCCCAGCAGAAGGGGCAAATAACAAGATGGGTGCAGATCTCCCTGTGCCGCAAAGCATGGAGAGGGGCGAGGAAGCGGCTGTGCATATAGAGCCACCTCCCATATTTTCAGCTGATATTGCAGAATTTACTGTCATTGAGTACAGAGGTATCTGATTTACTGGAGATCACAGCAGGAGTACAAACTCCTTCCCAAAACAGTGGTGCCAAGTTATAATGTCATTTGTATTCAGCCAAGTCGTTCTATTTATAATAACCTTTCAGGTGACCCAATCATATACTTGGTGCAGCACTTCTAAAGAAGGAGATTACTTTCTGTCTTTCCAGTGTATGAAGTAGTGTACTATATAAATGCTGCAGCTTAACTACCGTCTACTTAGAATGTCAGTTAGGATCAGGTAGTGTTTATCAGCTCCTGATTTTTCACAGTTTTTATCCAGGACTTTTCAAATTTGCATCAAGCTGAAACTTGGCATGTAAGCTGTCAGCACAGATGCTAGTTTTATTCCAAAAATAGAGTATCTTGAAGCTTTTAAAGGTGTCAAATGGCTTATTTATGCAGTAGTTGCAGCTGTCTTAGTTTTTTGGCTCTTATAACTATACAAAAGCTTACTGTATCACCTCCCTCCATTCCCCAACCTTACAGTCCTGGTCAGTGAGGAATAAGAAGACAAGTAATAGCACTATAGTAATAACCCAAGGGCAGTGTCCCCTGGCAACATTCATTAGTAACACTCATTTTTGGTGAAATACAACTATCCTTATGGATTCACCATAAGGAAAAAAAAAAAAAAGAGAGAGAGACAAAACACCTAAAGTGAACACATAATTCCCCAAAGCGATGGCATATTACTGACAAAATCCTCAGCACCGTGGAGGGCCTCTAATGCTCCCATGTAGGCAAGGAAGTGCCTCCAGGTGCTCACTGCAGGGGGCAGCTCTACATCCACCATTGTATTTACTGAGTATTAAAGTCCAAGGCATCACAGTTAAGAAAACAAATCTATACCAATAGAAGTAATGTTCAATGATCTACAATGCTGTTTGAATGGCTAAAAACTGCCCCTCACATAATAAACCAAATATATATATCCACAGGTGAACCAAGTTGCTCCATTTCACACAGGTAAAAAAATATCTTCTGCCATATCCTGAAGATAACAAATCTGAGTTCTGGTAGACTAACAAATAAAACCAGGAGATGATAAAATACAGGACCTTTCCTGCAGAATGTCCTGCCAACAGTGGCAGAGGAGGGTCGGTCAACATAAACATGATGTACACCCTGCTTTCTTTCTCTTGTAAGTACCCTGGAAGACAGGAGGGGAGAGAGAACACAGCTAGTGAGGTCCTGTCTGGTCAGGGACCTGCCTCAAGCACAAGTTTCCATTTGTAACAAATAGAGGCAAAACACACATGATTATTTGCAAACATGTTTAAATGTAAATCAAAAGCGTCCCATATTATGGTGTGTAGGTTTTAATTAATTTTCTAGATTTAAAGAATACTTACAGGATGCAAAGATTGTGATGAGACTTCAGTTGAACTTACTTAATATGGTCTTCAAATTCATAGCTATATTTTTTTCCGTGAGCAATTTACTCGAGAAGCACTTGCGCCAATACAAGGTAATGCGCATGATTACTTCTTTATTCTGCCCCTCTTGGGGAGGAATACTCCATCTGTTTGTAAAACAAAGAGAATTTACCAAAATGGTTACAGACAAATATTTTTAAGTTTAGATCCTTTCATTCCACTGAATTCAACTAGCCCCAAATATGAATAAAGACCAGTCACAAGATTATAAATTTGAAGCATTTGCTCATACATAATGCAATAAACTCACTAGTCATTTTTTTCCTCTGAAGAATGACAGAATTTCAACATTTGTTGGCTATACCTCTTTACAGAGGTATTCATCAGTACTTTTTCCTCTGAAAATTACTCCATATTATGTTCAGCTATGTCAAAATAATAGGTAATGATACCATATCAAGCTCTACCTAGTGGCCAAGATTTAACAACACACATGTACGGTAATCATGACATGCAAATATTTTAGTCCTTCCTGTCAGAACGAAGAAATGTGAAGAACCTGTGTCAAGTTCTTTGGGTTTCAGACAGCTGTGGATGAGAACTGATTTATGGTCAGGTTTTGAAATCATGCCAGCAGGAGCTTGCTTTTCAAACAAATACTCCAGTATACTGTTAGGATGGTCACATATCTCATGTCATCATTTGATGGGAACCTTGTCAGGAGGTCTCCTCCCCTCCTGCTACAGCTGTCCTTGCGAAATAGCAAACGTTTTCTGGTCATTATGCACTCTGTGAATTATTTCTTTATCAGCTTATTTACAGAAAACTCAGGGATCCACTTTCTTAACTCTACTGGCCTGGAGGTTGAGCCAAATCATGTCTGTTAAAAAAAACAAACCAACACCTCAGGGTACAAATCTGAGTGGTTTCTAACAATTCCAAAGTGTTAAATTCATTTTACAATTAAAAAAACAAACAAACAAACAAAAAACCAAGACCACAAGGGATTCTTCTTTATAAATCCTTTGCATCTGAAAAGATAAATGAAATATTAAAGATTGCATTTTTTTCCTAACATTTTTCCTAACGTGGGAGCTTTCTAACTCCCAAGAGTTTCTTCTGTACCTGTCTTCAAGTGAGGCAAAGATAAGCTGAGGTTTTTCTTTATAAGTTACTCATGCTGCTGGTAGACAGCAGAAGCTGTCTATTCATGAATGCTTTCAGGTAACATAAACCAGTTCTGGTGTTGAAAGAAGCTGTCCAACCTTCCCCACCTTCCTGCTACTTGCTGTCATCCTGCCACTCCCCTTCCCTTGTGTTTGCAGGGATGCCTTTTGTGGTCACCTGGAGAGCTGGCTGTGCTGTAACCAGGGGAAAACCAAACAAGGTTGGTAGATCATTCACGAAAAGACATCCCGGTGCTGTGAGGGCCAGCAGCAGAGCCTGGGCACAGTGATTCTGCTGTGCAGGTCAGGCACTAGCCCCAAGGCTGGCATTCACCCCACTGATGTAGGTGTTGTACAGGAAAGGGCATCAAAATTGACTCACAGAGGAGATTCAAACAGGGACTCCCTCAACCTGGGATTTGGACTCCAAATTCACTTCTGATGCCCAGCTGCCTACAGCACAGGAAAGGAATGCTCACATAGGTAGTATATCGTGAGAACTGCCCCCAAAAGGTACAGTGAATATTTTTTGCTTGTGGTGTGATTTGACACATGACATAGCACAGCAAGCTTCCAGGGCAAAGAATGCAATCCTAGTATGTATCTGATATAATTAAGGATGTATGACTTAAGTACCAGCTCATAGCAGCAGTCTGAAGTGTTTCCATTGGACTGAGATACAACATTGCGGTTTTGCTTCCCATCTAGGGGATTGCAATATGTGCTAAAAATACTGTTGAGCACATGGAAATACAGAGTGTTATCACATGTGGAGGGGGAGAAGGAATGTCAGTCCCAGCAGAAGCAACCATTGAAGAGGGACAACTTAGCACTGAACACTTTAAGGTAAACCTTTTTGTATTGCCAGCAAGATAAGCTGGGACTTGGTTGCCATTCTTTATCCCTCTATCTCCTTTGTCCCTCACAGGATGAGATCTGTTTGGAAGTGAGTCATGAGTAAATAAAACATCTATAGGTAAGCATGTGCACCATATTAAGTCTCAGTTTTCTGCCACGCAACATATCTCTGTAACTACTGAGGATGTTGTTTTCCTCCCTGTGTTTTGTCATGGGAAGAGTCAATTATTATTTAGCTGTATTTAAAGTCACTCATCTCTGGAGAAACATGGAAGGGGATGCTTGATATGCCAGGACACAGTGACTCCTGCTCCTCTCCAGCCCGTGATGTGCCCTGGCTCTGCTATCCCAACTCTGGGTGGCACACAATGACTGTGATTTAAGAGAGCAGCCAGAAAAGAAGGGTTGTTCTGAGAACCTTTTTAGAAAAGGTATCCATGACCCTTTTTGAAATTCTGATTACAGAGAGCAGCATCCACTGAATTATTTAAATTGGTACATTCAGGTTCTACAGTCATATAATCAGAAGAGAAGGAGCAGATAAATTTATACGCAGAGTTACTTGTGAAGGACAATAAGGTAATAAACAAAATGTTCTGGATAAATAACAAATTAACCAATGTGATTAGATTTCAGCCTTAGAGAGCTATAGAGCCAATTCCTGCCCATTTTACTCATATGAATAGTTTCATTAAGAGCAATCTGCTTCTTAGTAAATTGCCAGTTATAATAAAAACAATTAAACTTATTGTTTTACTTCTTTATTATTCTGCATTTTAATAATTCTAGTCATAACAATTAAAACTTGTGCTTTTTTACTCCCGTTTTGCAAAATACTCTTCACATTACTCTGCTAAACCACTTGGTATCCCCGTTCTGTAGGACCGTGAGTTTAGCACACGCAGAAGAGGCAGAGCACAAGTAAATACATCCAGAACAGGTGCACGAGAGGGATGATGCAACTGTCTATTCACTCTGCCCGCAGGAGTAGCATGGCACTGCAGAGCCACAAGGGTGGATCCAGAAGGTGGGACTCAAGTGAATTCCACGCCAAAATGTTGACAGCATCTGATGCATGCAAGAGGTATGCTGAGAACCCAGAACTGCCTGTCCTGCTGAACATAATACCGTGCAAACACCAGTGGGGGTAGATTTGCACACAGAAATCATTTATTTGGCATAAAAACAGATATGCCTTATAAATGTATCTGAAAGGTGCACTCCCAAAATCAACAGTCCAAACCTGCACAATGATAAAGGTTTTGTAACCTTAATTATTAATTTGCAAAAGTTAGTCTTCCTTTTCTTATCCCATAAGTAGCAGTATTAGTAAAGTACTAAGAGACTTCTATCTTTTTTTTTTTTTTAATATTACCTTATTTTTTATTTTGTCCCATTTTTATGTTTATAATGGCTCTCTATGCTACATAGAGAAAGGGGTGGCTATGTATGTATTGGCTTAGAGTAGCAAATTTTCTTTAGAAGAGCCCTTTCCTTTCCTTTCCTTTCCTTTCCTTTCCTTTCCTTTCCTTTCCTTTCCTTTCCTTTCCTTTCCTTTCCTTTCCTTTCCTTTCCTTTCCTTTCCTATTCAGGTAAATAGCTAGCTAAAGAATCATGATCTTTAATATGCATGTATACAATACTTACAAAAACCCCGAGAAAATGCATTAGCAGAATTTCATATGATGTTGTGGGCGACACATCGTCCCTGAACAACAGGAAGTGGCTGGAAGCTTTTCCTTCTGCCCATGGGAGATGACTCCCTGGAAGCCTCCTTTGTGCCCGTTCTTCTCAGCAGCATTGCTGAGAGGGTGACTGGCTCTGTCAGCAGTGCAACAGCTCTGGAGGGAAAGATTTCACTTTACTGCCCCTATGGATGAAAGGGGAAAAGCAAGGTAAAACGATATTAATTTGGATTTTTATCCACACTTCCAAGTGTCACACTTGAGAAGCCAGCAGAGTTGCGTGCAGGCAATATTCATCCATGTTTCTGGAGTGCCTAGAAGCCTCACTTAGAAAGCTGTTGTGCTGAATGTTGTACAAAACTGGAATAAAAGGGCAGTCCCAAAGAAAGCTGGCAATATGTGTGTGATACAAAAGACTATAAATGAATGCGAACAGATGGAGATAAGGAAATAATTTTGTTATAGGCTGCTCAGTGATCTGAAGAAATAGTTTGCAGGGAAGATAAGAGAGAGAAAAACTTCCTGTTTTCTAGCAAATAGACTGTTTCCAAAATAGAAGGACTTTGCTCAATATCTTTTTACAATCTGGTTGGAAATTCCCCAGTAGCCTTAAGGCTGTTTAGTGAGTTTGAAGTATTTAATCCTATATGTCTTGCATGCTTGATGAACTGTTGTAGAAACCCCTTGGATGGCCATAAAGCTGGGATCTCGGGATTAAGGAGGGACAGGTGGTCTGTCCTAAGACTGAACGTGGTCCTGCCAGAGTTCCTCATTGTACATTGTGGTGGTGCTCTGCAGACAGAAACCCAGCACCTCTGGCTCTGGCATAGATTTTTCACGAGAATCTGCCAGAGGCCAGTCTGCTGCCAGTGTCCATGGGTCATGGCAAATGCATCCCAAGCAGGAAAGGTCTCTTGGGTCTTTGTATTGCACCAAGGATAACACAGTCCCCATCCATGCTGGAGCTCCTAGATGTTACCACAATACAAGTAAGAATTATTGATGGAAACAGATTGCTGAACAACTGAAAACACAGGTCAAGGTCACAAGATATCCTTGCCCCAGTATTTTTCCATTTGCTCATGATGCAAATGTCTCCAATCACTGTCTGACTGTTCCCGTGGCTTTTTCCAGTCTTGTGGGCAAAGCATTAACTGTGATGAACTCGGGGCTCATGTGAGCTCAGCTCACATGGGAAGGCAGATTCCAGAATCCTGGTTTGTGTGTGTAACTCTGCTGGCGGCACTTCCTTAAGTAGAGTTGTAGCACTGTGCCCTGTAGTCTCTGCTGTATAAATGTAGACCCATTTAATCAAAGTGGTTCTGCTTAAAATTGGTTGGCATAGTGGAGTTTCTGCTGAAAGATGCTTGAAAAGGGAGAGAAAAAGTTAGCGATATGAAGTGAAGCAAAACTATAAATGGTGTGAACTTTGTTTTCCTTTTCAAAGTAAAATTAAATGTATGCAGTCATCTAATTTAAAATGCCAAGATGCTTTTGAAATATATATAAAATGTTTCATTTTAGTAAGAAGACACACTGAAAATCTTTTCTGCTACCAGGCAGACATGTGGATGACATTGGCTGGCAGCCTGTTACAACACAGTACAAAGGGAATTTTTTTCAAACATTGCCACAGTACGCGTTTTTTTTTTTAATTGAGATCTTATTACTATAAAGTCAGTCAACTGAGAAGAATTTCTCATGTTTTGCGTGGTAATAAATCTTCCAGAACAGCGTTAACCAACACCTCGGGCAGTCTTACTGGTTCATATTACTTTATATCCCACAATACAGACTGCTGGAATGGGAGAAGGAACCTAGGTATAAATTTCAAACATTTCCTTCCGAGTTTTGGTCAGCATCATATGACTATGTAAAAGAAATAGCAAGGAATTCATTGTTAATATAAACACTGTAAGCTCCATCTCAAGCTTTAAGTTAAAAAAGAAAATAAAACCAAAACAACTCTCCTTCTCCTCTCCCCCTCCTTATTCCCAGCTAAGTGTTCGACAGACTTTGTGAGAAGTCTTGGAACAATTTCCCTTTTCGACACTTCTAATTTAAATGACTTACTAGAAATGAATATTTCATGGCATATCAAGACTCTGCTCTTCAAAGCTTCATCTCTTTAGTGCTAATTATTTCAACAAGACCTATACTAAAGGCAAATCCTGTCACTTCTCTAGATCATCTGCATTTACACTATAAAACTAGCTTCATACAACAGTTAAAGTTCTTGTTTCTGGTGTTACCTCATTTTCACTTTTTAGAATCTCCTACTTAAAGAAGTGACACCCTTTAAAATGACACAGGGTTTGGAAACCCTGCAGTTAACCAGCTATGGCCTCTTTAGTTTAAAAAAAAAAAAAAAAAAAAGCAAGACTACTAAAATTTAATCCCTACTTCCCTCACTCTTCAAGCCAAAGCCACCTTTGATTTCTATATGAGAAATTCCAAAGGCAGTATACATGAACATAGTCATGTTTAACCTTCCAGGAGAGTTCGAAACTGTGCGTATTGCCTGAGCAAGACAGCAAGGTCTGCTTAGACACCTCTATGTGTGGACCTAGGAAACTTAGAGTTACCACTAGACATCATTTCTCTTGTCCTAGTAAAAACAAAAACAAACAAACAAAACTCTTTACCTATATTAATTCCACAATCTGCTGAGCCCAGAGGTAATCAAACAGCCTTCCAAACCCAACTCTTATGCAGAAACTGTCATTTGATCAAATGCAAAGATGTGCAGTACAAAGCTGGGAATCTTTTCCATGTACCTTGACCAAGGTCAGGACAACTCTGTGTACAACCAGATCTTTGTAGCCTGGGTCTACTGTTATTGAATGCTGTTTCAGACACACTTTTGGAGGCTCTTGTCACAGTTCCTCCATGTACTGTGCACATTGAGGAAAACACATGTAAGGTAAAGTCCAGGCTCTTCATCTCACCCTTTGAAGATCCTTCTTCTTCCTCTACTCAAACTCAAACTTCAGCAGACCATTTCTCATTAGCTGCAACTAGGAGAGAGTCTTCCTGTGTCCTGGCTTCTGCCTGACCCTCACAGAGTAGCTGAGCATCCAGGTGGACCCTCACATTGAGAACCTGAATAACAAAGGCCTCTGGGAATGGCCTACGAGAAAACAGCATGGGGACATTCTGCTGGTCCCTTGCTGGTATGATCCTCCAGGTGAGAGCATGAGGTACTTAGGGCAGCTCTGTGTTGCCAGAGCAGCAAAAAGTAAGACCAGTGCAGTCAAAGAGCAGCAAACAGGTTGATCAACAGTGAAAATAATTGCTCCAGACTACTTCTTGTGTCTCTGAACAGCCTGAAGCTGGAGAAACACCTCAAAGGAGAAAAGAACTGGAGTTTCAGATTTCCACTGTTTGGCCTCCAACCTCTGAGCTGAATGCCCAAGATCAATTCTTGACTTTTTAAAATTGTTATTCACAGGAACTGAACTTCACTGCTTCAGATAATCCAGACAGTTTTTCCCTCAATAGCCACATATGGCCTTTACTCACCCACACTACGTTTTCTGACTGAGAATTGGACAGCTCTGCATGCTCTTAGCTTTGCATGCTCTTACCATTTCCCACAGCCAGTCTCCCAGGTGCCTAGCATCTTTGTTCATAGTAATCAGACGCATGAAACAATTCCATTCAAGTTTTATGAAGTGCAGCTTTCTGTAAGGATGTAGTTATCATCACAAAACAACCTGCTGTTTATTATCAGACCCTACAGATTTTGACAAGTTTATTAGTTTTAGATGTGGAGCTTAACTAACTCCCATTCCTTGACTATTACAACAGTGACTTTGGCCTCTTAATCACTTAATAAACATGATGAAACAACAAACTAACTGAAATGAAAGGAAATGTTGTGTGATTAGCTCTGCATTTAAATGGAGCTGTTATTGTACCATTTAGCAAACACAAGGATAAATACTTGTCAGGTGGTTCTTTTAAAAGAGCAGAACAAGTAGGACAATTTGGGGGGACATGGCATGATTAGGATTAAGTCTTCTAAAGGAAAATCCCTCATGACATTGTGGCTGAAAAAAAACGAGGCATAATATTTTCCATTTGTCCATAAAAGCTATTGCAACATTTTGTACAACAAAGCTGAAATGGTATCTGTAGATAATCATTTGGAGCTCTTTGCAGTGTGGCCTTAATGTTTGTATGTATAAAGCATCCTGGTGTGCACAGATGATCTTCAAATGCAAAAGACTGCTACTCTATTTTGCATGATAAAACATATGCAGTAGTTTTACAGCATTCAACAGCATGGCTTACGAATGAGGACCAGATCGCAATATCTGTGTTCGCAGCTATTTAGCTTTTACCCTAGCCCTTCTCAATTTTTCCTCAGTTTTATCCCACTTCTGTTGGTCTTGTGACCATATAAACTACACGAACGATTGTACTTCTGTCAGGCTGGTGACCCTGTTGGAACTGCCAGAATCTCACTGGGCTGATAAATCTCAGTTTGATAGCTGCTGCCAGATATAACAAGGCCATCCACCGCTGTCAGTGAGCTATTTGTGAAGCAAGGCGCCACTCAAAGGGAGTAAGGATATCTCACAGTTGTTCTACTTGCTTGGAGTTTGGAAGATAGGGGAGCAACAGGAGACAGAAATATTAAAAAGTCTTCTTGCATGGTTAAATACTTATTTTGGGATTGCAAAACACAGGAAACAGACATAGAACTTAAATATGTTAATTAGGTAAAGACTAGATTAAAGAAAATGATTCTTCACATGAAAGCTGAAGTGCAACAATGAAAAAATTATGTATTCCAGCAGAAAATCCATCACTATTTACCTCCTTCTGGTAACACAATCATAGTTTTGGCTAAGCCCATCATAAAACTTAAATGAACTGGAAAAGAGAACATTCTGTTTTGCAACTGTTAAAAACAATTGGATATGATGTTAAGTTCTCCATTGGTTTTGGCAGCAAGTCCTTGCTCCTTTAAACTCCTGTATACACACTTTCTACTCTTTTGTAATAGGGACTTTAAAAAGACATTAATTTGGCTTGGTTTGCCTGGGAAGGGCAGTGTATGAAAGACATTGTTTGCAAGGTTGTACTGGGTGACAGCAACACTTAGATCTGTCAAAAGTCTGAAATATGCACTGGCTCCGGGAAAGACTGGAACAAAGGAAAAGAAGGTGATGCTGGTCACCGGAGTGCTGCTCCAGCTGCTGCTCCGGAGTCCTACCGGCACATGGCCAGGTTTTGGGGCAGGCACAGAGCACACCAGCCTTGTCCATCAGCACAAACCCCAGAATAGGTCTGATATGGAGCAACAATAACTCTCACTTCATCTGCACTGCTTAGCAAACAAACTTGCTTAACTAATTTTTCTTTAATCATATTCTGAACTAAAATATTTCTTGCTTCGGTGAAATTGGAATAAGAGGAATATTCTAAAAGCATGAACAACTGATAAGACATGAATAAAATGACTTCCATGCGTATGTGATTATTATAAATGCGACTTCTCTTTTAAATAGAGTACTGTAAACAAATACAAAATTCAGTTTATTAACTGAAATTGGCTGAATTACAGTTTCAAAATAAGATACACATGTTGGCAATTACCATACTTCACTACAGTTAGGCCTTTAAAAAGCATAGTTCATATGTTTTTCCTGTAGAAATCATAGCCTTTTTAGCTTGCCTCACTAGAAGATTTTCAGAAGCATCTTTTCAAAATATATACATACAAGCCTGACTACTGAGCCATACTTAGACATGGGAGGGCAGATCTAGGATCTGTCAGTTACATGGGTTGGGGTAGCATCTGGAAAGGTAGATTTATTTCTTTTTATTTTTTCTTTTCTTTACAGGAGCTTTGAGATAAGGGCTTCTCCACTCAGGATTAAGAGAGAGGGGAGCCTTGTGAACAGCAGCAGCTGGCATTCAGGGCACTCGTGGGGTGCCCGGCCCAAGTTCTTGCTCCCTTGCCATGTATAAGCCTTAAGCACAAGGCCACTGGCCATTTCAGAGAAGCCTCTCTCAGAGTGACAGCTCTCTCCTTCCGGCACAGGACAAAAACGTGAATTCAGTGCTTCACGTGGTTTGCTCTGTGCTGGGACATGCTGGTTAGAGCAGAGGGGGCAAGTTAGATCCTAAGGAAAGGAGCAGTGATACAGGCCTGAACCAGAGCACCATATTCAGCCTAAACAAATGACTGTTGTTGCAGAGTTTGGACAGATGGCTGGCAAAAACAGCCAGAGGCAATTCAAAGATAATATTCATGCGATGTCCCACTTCCCCATGTTAAGGAAATGCATGTTAATCCACTACTGGCATCAATCCAGCACTGGGCTAGGACATTAGAAGGACACAGGCAGCAAGCAGGGACATGTCTGCCTGGGGATGATTATTCGCTCTCACAATGCAAGGTCTTTCTGTAGCAGATGCAGAAAAAAAGAATTTTTTTTTCTCTTCTTTTTTTCCCCTGAAAAATTAAATTGTGGAACTTGTTGCAGGGTGTTTGGTAGGTCATAAGCGTAAACAAGAGAAATTAAAAAAAAATATATATATATAAGTCTGTCTGAGATCACTGAGCATGATAGCCTGAATGCAATCTTGGACTCAGGAACTTCCCAAACTACCGAAAGATGTATCAGAAGACCATGTAGGACTTCTGGCCCTTGCCTATGGGAACTTACATACTGTTTTCCCTTCCTGCATCACCTCAGCAAGAATGTGCATTGTAGGTATTTCAGCATGCCGAATCATGCTTCAGATGTGAGATTTGGTAAGTAACCTTCAAGCCAATGACTGAAAGCAGAACACCCATCCACATCCCCAGCCACAGAACAAAAACCCGTGTGTCCGTGTTCAGTCCCACAGCCAGCCCGGAGTGTCCCAGCAGCACAAAAATCTTTCTTCTGGTGAACAGGGGAACCTTTACAGGAGCACCACGTTTCTGGAAAACGTTTGAAATCTTCTCTCCTTCGCTCACAGCAGGAGGCCAGGCAGCAGCTGGGCTGTGACTGAGCTTTGGTTCTGCTTCCCAAGGCCCAGTGATGGCACGGGCTGCGCAGAGGGAGCCTCCATGTACAGCCTGCTTTATGCTGAGCAGCTCATTTGCCATGGACAGAAACCCAGGCCTCAAACCTCTGCTCCAGGCCCATGGTAATTGCCAACCCATCCAAGCAATGATGACAAAATGCTTTGCAGGAATTATTCAAGCAATAAATCTTGGGTGTTATCAATCCCATCCTGGAATAACTAACACACAGGCAGGAGAAAGATAGACCTTACCTCTCCCTGTCATGCAGCCTAGAAAACCAGTGAAGTATGACAATATATATGAACAACAGCACAAATAAACCTCCATATCTGGTTGACTTCAATATCAATGGTTCACAGTTAAATGAGTTAGAAAAACATGAAGACAAAGTGTCAGGTTTAAAGCTAAAGGAACTAACTGTCCTCAGCTGAGATTCTCACATAGCAGCTCCACAACTAGAGAGCTTTATTTACTTCAACCAAAATTCATCACATTTACTGTGTGAAGGATCCCGCCCGTGAAGGAGCTGTGTCAGCCCTGTCCCCCCTTCCAGCACAGCACAGACAAAGACGACCAAGTGACGGCTGAGCTCAGCATGCTGCACTCCAGGCTTCATCGGGGGGGTGGCAAGACATCGCTTTCCAAGCAAAGCCTGGGATAAAATTACATCAGTGGCCATGCCAATCTCCACCTGCCCTGAGCTGGTCAGTAACATAGGAAAGCTTTTTTTCCTGTCTTGTGTTACAGCTTTCCCCCAGTTGCCAAAAAACTTCAGATTATTTTTGGGTTTGGTGCTGCTCCTAATGTTACTTTTCAATAAAGCAAAATAAATTGTCATTTGCACAGGCAATGGATTTAAAATTGAACCTGTCATAAATCTTACTAGAAAAATCTGTTGAAATGACATCAGATGGAAGGGTGTTCTGAAAACTCCCTAACGGACCTTAAAATACAGTAGGGGGAGAGAGGTGCCATCCAGTTAGTCCTCTAGTCCTACCCACCACTCATGCTATGCTAAATGGCAAAATAATTAAATTAGGAGGGGTCAGAAAACATGGGGAAAAGAATAATGAGGGAAGGACCCAGAAAAGTGAGTTTCCACCTCTCTCTGTACTTCATTTCAATCTACAAAGCCAAAGATTTCTTTCTTGTCTTTAGAAAATGAAAGAAAGCCCCACCCTGTTTTGTTTGAAAGTGTGATATTTTAATACCAGCTATCTGCTTAGGCAAGCAGAAAATTTCAGATAAATCTTTGTAAGCGGCTTTTTTTTTTTTTTTTTTTTTTCCTGTAGGGCCAAATAAATGCTTGAGATATTTATTTCTTGGAAGAATAACAGCTGACTTTCTGCTCTGCCTCTGGATTTGTGGCTGTTAATAGGTGACAGCAATTAAAAATTATTGCCTTGTAAATTGTTGCCATTACCAGCCTACTTTATGTGTTGGAGGGAGGCAAGGGCGAGCAGGGCCGTGGCGTTCAGTGGATTTCTCAGGTCGGCAGCCAATGCTAGCACTATTGCTGCTATTTCTTTCTTCCCGTGAGGGACATGCACTGGAACAGAGCTCCATCAGCCTTTGCAGCGTGAGCGGTAGCACACATCTCATATCACGGCAGCTCCGAAGTGCTAGCATTGTGATTGTCCCTACCTTTATGTGTCCCCACCTTCACTGCATGCTAGGCCAAGCCAGGAGCCAGCAAATGGCTTTATCAGCCTGCTGGAGGGGGTTAGGAGGACTCACGACTAAGGTTTCACAGCAAGCCCCGACAGGCTGCTGGTGGCAGTGGCTCTGGCATGCAGGGAGCTGAACTGCAGGGTCCCAGGGCCCCAGCAAAGGCCAGGCTGCATGCACACACCCAGGCTTTACAAACAGCCGCCAGTCACTGTCCAGACGCGGGCGACTTAGGTTTTGGCAGCTGGCTCCCAGCAGGCATTCAGAGAACAGGATGGGAGCAGGCTGTAACCAAATTGTCATGAGATGCGACCTGGGAACTGCTCCAGGGCCAGAGCCCTCCATCACAGCCAGCCCCGCTCCCAGAACTGCAGCGAGGCAGGGACAGAACCATTCCCTTACTACCCACGAGGTGTTAGTGTGGTGGCTTACCCGGTGAGGTATTACTAATAGCAAGTTTGGTTCTTGGTCTCAGGCATATTTGCAAAGCTGTGAAGCCAGGTGTCTGTTACTATAGAAATCACATCAGAGATGAACACCACCAAAATGGACTGGTTTTAACTGGCCATGCTGGAAGGGTTTTCAAATTTGAAAACCCCTGTGTAGGGAAATCTGCTAGGTTTCTAGGTGACAAAAAGGTTATCTCAAATAGAATTTAAAGAATTTGGATGCTTAGTACAAGAATGAATTGGTAGGATCACAAGTCTACCTTATCCTAAGTAACTAAAGAGTGTTTCTCGTTATTATTCAGGGACCCTCAGATTTTATTTTTTATATCTTCAAATGCTTAAATTCCATCACGGCAGGAATTATACTACTGTCATTTGGTCAACTCCAGCAACCATTACTTTCACTAAAACTAATGGAAACAAAATTAGATGCAAACCTATTTATAGAAACAAACAAACAAAGACCCCAAATTGTAATTTCTAAACCACTTTCTTTAATACAGCTTCTGCACAGCTCTGTGAAAGCCATGAGATCTATTAAATCCTTTGCAAGACTGAAGAAGGCAAGTAGCAGAAGGAAGACACTTTACTGTGGATCTACCATGACAATTTCTACGTCATTCAAACTTCAGCAACTGTTTGAGATTTCTCCAGGGTCTAGAGCCATAATCTGTTCTTTTCAGACCAAATATGGACATTCTCAAACCAAAACAGTGTTCCAACCAACATTGCAGGGGGATTAAAAAAGGAAAAAGTCATTTCTCCCTTACACAGATAAGGGAAACACACAATGAGGAAGTCCTAACAAATACTTCACTTTAACACAAAATTGCCAAGAAAAGAAGAGTGAGGGAACAGGTATAGTACACAGCCAAGGAACGGTCTTTAAAAAGGAAGAAGTGTTAGGTAGCTTTCAAGGATACCTTAAGCAGACATTTTTGTAAAATGGCAATAGGAAGCTTGTGCTAGTGTTCCAAATTTAACTGGAAGCAGAATTTTCTCACAGTGGTGTAACTGTTGCTGTAAATATTTTACATAATAAATAAGCTCTTAGTAGATAATAAAAACATACGTATTTAGAGATGGTGCACTGCCCAGGTCAGCATTACGTTGCACCTCTGATTTCCTTTTTCTCACACCCTCTGCACACTTCTTCCTTGCTGAAGGCTGTAATCCTTGAGAAAGAAGGTAGTGAGGTTCTGCACAAGCATAACAGTCTAAACCTGTCCTTTTTTGCAGAATGAGACTTAAGAGTTTATGATTTACAAGACAACACCTCTGCTTGAGGCCTTCTTTCAGCTTTTATTAATTAAAAGTACAGGTCTTTGATAGAAACTGGAATCTCAATGAGATGAGAGGTACTGCATCCTCCAGTATGTTTAACAGAGAGCAACATAATAGATGCAATTTAGGGACATTATATACTGCTTATCTCTTTGGTGACATAAATTTAGAAACTGTTAAAAGGTCTAATGCTTACAAAACTTCAGCATGTTACAGCAAGCCAAGAAAAGAGGAGATTATGCATTCTCTCAGGAATCTGTCTAAGGAAGTTATGGGTGTAGCTTTGGCTCTCTTTGGCGCTGGTGAAAATCTGGAGCAGGAAGTGTTGTGGAATGTCCCTGGGGAAACTCACAGATACAAAAGCTACAAGTAAGAGAAACTATAGATAAGAGAACTGATATAAATCCTTAGGAGAAATGAATCTCCTATTGGACTGAGAGTCTAGAAGAGGACTGTTTTCCTTCTGGAATTGACAGTTTATTGCAGAAAAAAAAAGAAATTCTATAGCAATGATGGGTTCCCCCAGAGCGGTTCCTGGGACTTCTCACTTGGAGAAGGGGCAAGAGGAATTTTCTTTTCCTGTTCTGCTATTTTGTTAGTTATGGCTGCAATGGCAATTTGGGCAACAGAAAGAATTTCTAAACCACTTGGGGAAGTAGTCAGGATTCTGTGACTGACCACTTTTTTGTGATTTATATAAAATGAGCGGGACTCCAAAACTCGCCCTCATCACCACCGATCGATCCCAGAGTTGCTCTCATGGCGGTGCTGTGACAGCCCATGCTTCCTGCTGGGAAGAGCCATTACTGGCAGATTTGGGTCAGAAAACATTCAAAGGAGTCACGTGGCCTAGAGTCTGACTTCTTTTTCTAAAAAAGTGGAAGTTAACTGGTTAAGTCTATTGTGGAACTATATTTTCTTTCTGTTTTTTTTTTTTTTTTTTTTCCTGAGTATTCAAAAGTCTGTCTTTGTTTGCAAATTTAGACCAGAGACCAAACAAAAGTACTTCGACAGCTTCAGCAAAACCATATATTTGAAGCTGGAGAATACTTTCTTGCCTGAACATTATGAGCCAGACTACATCAAGTGGTGGAAACCAGAGTAAAGCTCAACAGCGCTGTTCTGTTAACTCACAGTGACTGACCTTCTGATTCTCTGGGCCATGGTCAGGCTCCGGTGCCTCCACCAGGGCGAGGTTTCTGCTCCAGGAGCTTGCAGGAGGTGGTGAGTAACCACCTCCAGGCACGTGTTGCAAGTGTAGCTTCACAGCCTGCGAGGGGAGACCAACACCTTCGCTTCCATAAAGCAGTGGGCTCAGCTCTCTTGTAAATACATCTTCATTCCACTATTGTAGCAGTGGTGACAGCAGCCAAGATATTACATGATTATTATGAATGGAGGGTTTTGGCCCTTGGGGGGTGGGGACACTTGATCTCTGAGTAGGTCACAGCTCAGTTTTGCAAAGAATCATGTTTATCATGTTAAGTTTCTTTAGGGAGCAGGGAGACTGGAATTAGCATCCTTGAAGCTCTTACGGCTGCTATTTTTGTTTGTTTCTGTTTTAAGTACAGAATTCATTGGAGTACAAAAGTAGATATGTGCCTAATGCCAAAAATTTCAGTGTCCAATATTTTATATATGTATTTACTTCTGCATCATAATTCAAGCCCCAGGACTGACTGGTCCAGGTAGTCTTAACAATAATTGCTTAATAATATTACAACAGCTCCTCAGGAAGTTCCCACATTAAAAATCCCCTGCTGGCAGAGGGAAGAGGCTCAGGTAGAAGTTCTCCCTCCTACATACAAATCTTTAGGATTTTATGTGGACCTAAGCATGTGAAGAATACAGCTTTCACCCACAGATGGCGATGAACACAATCTATGCCTCCAGAAAGATAGAAAATTACATATTTAGACTCAAAGAAATGCCAACATATACCCTAAGGAAAGGGGCTCTGTGTTATGTTGAGACAGCATAATCAATCTGGCATGAAAAAAGCGAGAGTCAGATTGGTATAACATCTGCCCATTCATCAGGCTCCTGTGCAACACAGAAAAGTGCAGACTCCGACAAGAACACTGCCTCATCCTAAAAAGGCAGAGCTGTCTGCTGGCAACATAGTCTGGATGCCTTCTATATGAACTAATGCAAACCATCGGGAGAGCTGCTTCTGTGCGGCTGAGGAGCTGTATCATCTTTCCATCAATAACAAAGTATGATCATCTTTGCAGGATTATTCATGCTGAGTTGCACACAAATGCTTTGCTCATATGCGCGCTGTATGAAAATCTCATGTTACAAGAAAAGCCACTTACTGATGTCCTGGGTTACCCTCTGCATCTCCTTCGATGTGAAAGCACAGGGAAAAAACACAGTCATCATGTCTGAATAGTAAGCATTATTTCTGCACAGGGAATATAAAGTTATTGCAAATATTTGATTTATTTTTGAGTCTGTAGTAAAATGATTCTGCTTTTTAGTCTGACTTGTCAGGACCTTCCTTTGTTTAGATTTAACTTGATATGACTGAATCCTTTAGAAATAATAGATGTGCTTTGGAACAGAAGCCAGCAGCACAGAAGAAGGGCAGCTATCCAAACAGCCATACCTCTGCCTATCGCTGAGTGAAGATGGCAGGGTATCTGCTGATGCAGGAGCTGCTGCTCCCTTATTTTGAAGAAATTTCTTTATTTCTTGATATATTTATAACATTCATATCCACTACTTTAATGTGTTTCAGGGAGAGCCAGATCTCCCTACTGACGTCAAGAGAAGCAGCTGAAAACAGGCCAATAACAATTTTTAGGTTTTAAAGCAGGCTCTGTGGCTGTGCAGAAAGGAGATTTCTTGTTACAAGAACAAATAAGAAGAAAGCCATTTACAAGAAAGAAAGTCAGTAAATCATGTCAAAATTATCCATGTTTTGCTGTAGCTCTTATATTTTGTTGCCAAAAAATGATCCTTCCTGCAGCAAGATTTCCATCTGAATTATTTGGAGATTTGCTTAAGGACTGCAAGATGTGGGGTTTACTCCAAAACTTCATTCTGGTCTATTTGCATTGTGGGCTTTTCTCATTCAATCAGAAATACCCAACCATCATGAAATGCAAATGAACGTTCAGCTACATCTACCACATCTTACTGTTTTGTCTCAATAAATATAAACACCTATCCAGAACATGGTGACATTTAGGACTTTTCCTAGGGGTTATGTTAAAGCAATGGGTGAGCTTTTTCTACTGCCCACAATAATCGAATACGGCTCTACTGGCCTCCTAATCCCTCCCCATGCCCTCCTCCCAGGCTTCCTCCTGGAACAGGGTATTAGCAGCTCGAAAGAAAACAACAAATTGTGGCGAGGAAAGGAGAATGTGCTGTGGTGCTCTCGGGTGAATAAACAGTGCAACTGAAAAGATTCTGATTAAACAGTGATGTTTATCTCTGAGCAGAAGAAAGCCTGAGCTCATTCAACTCATTTTTTTATGAGGTTGTTTATTTTTGTTTATCGTTGCTGGGGTTCCCTACAGTTTGGTTACAATTAATTTTCAATTCAGAGGAGATGCTCTCCTTTGATCATCAATTATTCAGGAAATGAAGATGGCCCAGACATTCACATGCAGAAAGAAACACCCACCACAAACCTGCCAATTTTTCGAAGCAGCTCATTCAATTGCAAAGTTTTCTAAAAACACAAGATATACAAGAGACGCATCAGACCGTGCATAAATACACCTCTACAGCTAACTTTAAAAAATGCTTCCAATGAATGTATATACAAACAGCCGAGGCAAATTATGGTGGTTGGATTAGGATTTTCACCTAGACCTGTCATCTCCTACAGATACTTCTTTTCTCTACCAGCAAACCACACATATCAAACTCGTTCACCTCTCTGTCCCACGCAGACAAGAACAAATGCTGACACGTCAGCATTTCTCACAAGACAGAAACTGTCAGCTATGGCCACCTCTGCACTTGTCTCCTTCGGATAAAGGATTTCATTCCCCTGCACCAAAAGCTGTCAGCACACACCAACAATCGTAACGTATCTAAGTGTAGACACTCAGCACTACGTATCTGAGTGCCTAGAGCTGAGCAAGCAATTCATTTAGTAAGCCGAATTGAGAGCCTCATTCTGCTCACCCTGAAGAAACGCTCCATCATCATTACATGGTTTGCGCTCTTGTTCTGTCAACCGCAGAAAGCCTGATGACTCACAAGTGCCCACTCTTGGGTGACAGAAACTGGAAGACACTAGAAAACAGAAGTACAAGAGAAGAAGCCTCCTTAAAACCAGGAATGATTTTTTTTAAGTTAATTTTGAAGTGGACAGACCATAGAGGAAAACTTACTTCCTCTTCCTCTGTGTTGCCTGAGTTTTCCAAGCATGCTCAAGGTCCAGACCATGGCTTGGAAGGATCTCACTCATCTTTAACATCACTTAATGTGGGATTTACTGAACTGAACGCCCTCATTCTGGTTGAGGAACAGTTCTCTTGTTTCACTGCTTTCTTTACTCCCCAAAGTTTCTATCATCTGCTCTCTCCATGGCACTATGATGAGAGAATGCTGAGTCCAGTCCCAAGCAATCATTCTGAGTGTGTATTTCAACATTGTTGTGGTTAATTAACTTGTCAGATAGCAATCCAGGAGCAGTTGGATATATAGGTCCCTCAGGCACGCTGCATATTTTATCTTTGCTGTATCTCTAACTGTAACCATAGCTGTGATTAGAATGTTGAGATTCACGTTTTCACACCTCGCTCTTTCCTTGCCAATCCTAACTTCCATTTCAGCTTTCTCTCCCTGGCTCCAGCGGCAAAGAAAACAGGCATCAGTGACGGGGAATGCCTGCCAATGCAGCAGGAGTGAGCCAATGCTGAGCCCTCTTCCAGTAATATGTCCTGGCTGAGCATGTCCAGACTAACAAGTCATTACAGCCGAACTTACACATCCCCGAAAGCAGCCAGTATCAGTAAGTACTAAAAGGAACAGCACTGTTGTCAGAAGTTTCTTGAACAGACGGCCTTTAGATTAATGGAGAAACTGGAAGCAGGTTTAAGACTAGCTTCTCCTTATACTGGAGGGCATTTCTCATGCTTAATTGCATGAATAATACATAACACCTGGAAATGCTCGTCCTTTCAGAGACCTGTTAGGGTCCATGCAGTGAGGGAACTCAGACTAACTGAGCTGAAAGAGACAAAAAGGGATATAAGACAACATCAGAAAGGACTTAGCCAGGACTCAAGTACCTGTTCCCAGACTCTCCTTGTTTGGCTGCCTCCTGGCACGGGAGAAAACTCCGTTTGAGAGATCCCTACTTTCTCCACCCCAGCATGGCCAGGTGCCCCGAGCTGCAGCACTTGGCATGCCCCGAGGCGCCTCAGCTCAGGGGGGGCCGGGGAGCTCAGCAGCCAGCTCTGCTTCAGCCTGGTCTACATGCACGGGCAGGGCGTCAGCTCAGCCAGGCGGCAGGAGCCCCTCGGTCACGGTGCACGCGGCTTCCAGGCTTCAGAGGTGCAGCCAAGCACCATGGTGGCTGTTCAGGGAAGAGCCGAGGGCTCGCTGAAAGCATTCACTGGGCTCAGGGCACCCCAGTGCAAGCAGGGAGCCCTGGTTATACTCTGCTACCAGAAGTGCTCACACATATCATTGATCAAGTGCCAAACACAACTCATCTTGGGGGCAGGAACCACAGCTCAGGACTCCCCTCTTCTTCGTGAGTGCCTTAAGCATTAGCCCACGGTCCTGCAGCTTTTTTGTTTCTTTGTATTCATGCTTTCTCTCCTTTTAATTAATTTTGATTTGGTGGCACACATTCAAAAGGAGAGGGAAGGGTGTTCTTCCAGGATAAGCTGTTGCCTTGAAAATAGGACGTGGATTTGAATTATCTCAGGCTGAGCAGGGAACTGAATGCAAATCCGCTGCTTTCTCTGCCAGTGCTGTAATCACCTCTTGTTATGGGAAAGGTGCACATCAAATGCTCCCAGCAAGGCGCACATTGCTCCTTGAAGGAACAGACACTGGAACCGCCCTCAGGGCAGAGCCCAGATCCAGGCTCCTTCAGGAGGGCTTCTCCCTGGAGCCTGAAGCCCATAACAGGACGTTTTACTCAGATAATTATCCAGGCAGCTTCTGGCTGAGCATATAGTCTTTGCATGACCCTTTACTCAGGCTTTCTGACTGCTAATCTGAAGTGTTAGAAAGTAAAAATCACTGATTTTGCCTAAAAAGGGGTATGGTAACAATGATGCTTTCAGGACCGAGCCAATACATACAAGCGCAACACTGACCTCAGGGTTTGGGTGAAACAGTCTTGTAGCTGGTATTTTTTGAGCAGGGCTGAAAAGTCCTCTTCCCTCATAACATCTTTTCAAGTAGTGTTAGCAATAGATCTGGGTTACTCAGAGCTAGTCTAATTACAAACTTCACAAGGTTGTCTCTGGGCATGATCTTTGTGAAAAAATGCAAACGGATATTCGCAAGCTGGGCTTACATCGCCTGCTGAGCTTTGTAGGCTGCTGTGAGGGTGTTAAATGATGACAGCTCCAGGAGCTTCTGCTGACCCACAGCAGACGCCTAGAGGCTGGAGAGGCTGTAACTCTCCCCGTCCTGTAAGCCCTACTATCCTGTGTGCAAAAGATCATCAAAAACAACCAAAAAAAACATTTGCTGTGTTACGTTATGTTGATTCAATTTGACACAAATTCTCAAGTTAGCTTTCCCTATGCTTCGAGAAAAGTGTAACTTACCAAACAAAAAACCCCAAACCTATGAAATTAAACTTCATATGTCCACAAACCAAGCCTCTTATGTTTTGCTACATTTTATTTACACTAACAGGATTTTTTTTAAAGTTCAATGTAACACCACTGTCCTGTAATAATACTTCACAGTACGGTACGATTCACTACCTTATTCTTCTTCTTGGCCCACTGTGAATAATCCAGCATTGCATGTTTCATAGTCTGAGTCATACAAATGTTGAAATTGATTACACAGAGGCACTGGAATAGGCTCGTTTTGCTTGTTTCAAGATCCACTGAAATTCGCTGAGACATTTACAATTCCCATGAAACTCAGACTTCTAACTTAAAGCTTTTTATTTTTCCCACCCACTGTCAGAACAGAGACTCAGAGAATGTAGTGCATGTTCAGAAACGGCAAGAACACTGAAAACCCCAGATACTGTCCAAGAAGTGAATACATGATGAGATTGCTTAAGCTGGCTTTCTTTGCGCAGTGAGCAGGTACTACAAGTATGCAGGCATATTGCTAACTCTCAACACACTACAACCTCTGTGGCAGTCCCTATTCCTCTGCCTACAAAGGATTTTGGTATTTAATAAAGTTTCTGTTTACTGAAATCACCTCTTTTAACCCTCTAACACCCATTTAGGTAGCAGAAGAATGCAATTGGATCCTCCCAGCACTTTCTGCTCCAGGATAAACAAACCCACCCCCTTAGATCTATTCTCTTCTGTCATATGCTCAGCTTCCTCCTAAACAACCCCATTTTGGTGGCTTACCACTGAATTAGTCTATTATTAGTCTACTTGTCAATAACTGCACTTGTTTAAAAAATAAAACAAAACAAAAAAAAAACCACCATTGCAGGTCTTCCTACTGGAAGTAAATCCAAATAACCAGAATGCAGGAGGAAAGACAAAAGATTTTTAAACTTGGGTTTTGCTTTCAAGAGTGGTCAGCTCCCAGGAGTCAGTTGCGCCCTTGTTGGAACCCCTACAATGCTGGAGTTAACCTACTATAGGAAATGGTGTGAGTCCAGGGCTGTTTGTCCTTGTTCTTCACACTGGTGTAACCAGCTAGACCCTCTATGCTAAATGCAGTGTCAAAGTAGATGATTGGTGTTTCCCATTTTGGACAGATGGGAAGTGATACTTGTCTGAGTTCCCTAAGATGCCTGCAGTGCCAGTTCCAGCTAAATCTAGCTCATGTCTAACGGAAAGGGTGCAGCTCAAGGTTAGAATAAATGTGGTTAGAATGAAAATGGCAACGGCAATACCAACTTCAAAGTCTGAATATGCTGCCTGTGGAAAAACGCTAGTGGAAGACTGCAGGAATTTCTAAGCATGCAGGCCATTTAAATAATTGTGTTACGTATAATAGTGCAGATCTTCATCCCTCTCTAAGGACTGTGCAAACCTTTTATGCAACACTTAATTGTCTTCTCTCCTTCTGCAAGTCTCTGGATGCTTATATGGGGGCTCTGGGGCAGATCAATGGAGATGGTGGAGCAACCTCTCCAGTCCTTTCATTAGTCCTCAGGACTAGGCAGGATTTGCTGCACAGTGTGTTCTTCTTCCCTAATCTCATAAGACGAATTCGAATACATGCAATTAAGACATAGAGGAAGCTTTAGCTAGAAGGAAATAACATAATTTGTATTTCACTGGAACATGAGGGTGATGCATCCATCCTTATTAAAGCAAACAGAACAAGGATAACAATGCTCTGCAGTCCAGGACCGGAACACAACCCTTATTGTAAATCAAGGGTTTAAATAATATTTTTACAAGAATCATCTTTTAAAGAGTGCCACAACCTTCACTGACCAGAGCTAATGCCCTCTGACAGGAAGGGAGTCGTATTTTTGAAATGTTTTGTGGATGTGACAACCCTGTCCCCTCATGAAGGACCCTCCTGCACATCCCATTACGCTTTGCAGTGTTACAGCTTACTTTGTGTGTGTTTCACACCTTACAATCCTCTACTTGTTGCTATTATTTGCAACACAGTATTTCAATACCACTCTGATCAACTGGTTTCCTGTAATAACCTTTGGAAGTCACATCTTTGAAAAGTTATAGCAAAACCACCTCAGAGAAGTTTTCAGGTGGATTGGAAAACACTCCTTGTCACAGAAGAGGCTCTGGAGTTTTTCACTTGCTTTAACGCAGTGCACGTTTCTTCTGACATGGGGGAAAGAAAATGATGTTGGTTTCAGACGATGACAAATCAGCCATAAAATGTTTTTTAAAAGACCGCTTCGCTGTCCCCCAGTGGCACAGCCGTTCCGCGGAGCAGAGCACAGACCTGAGGCAGGGCAGTACCCACCCAGAGAGAAAGAGAGGGCGAGTGCAGGCACCTGGCACAGCCAGGCCGCCGGCTCAGTCCCGGTGCTGCTCGCTGCTCCCTGCAGCGCCAGGCATGCAGAGGGCTTGCTCTGCCCCATTATGTTACCAGAGGAGAATATTACCGCTGTCAGGGACGCCTACACCGCGCAGCAAGGCGGGGAGGGATTCGCAGTGAACGCGAGCAATCCTGTTGTCACCTTTTGCACCTCCCAGGCCAAGCCCTCAGAGCGCTTAGCGCAGCCCCACGGGCTGCCCCGAGCACCACGCTCCCACCGGGGCTGCTCCACCCCAGGGCATTGCGTCTGTGTCCGCACCGACTCCAAGCCCTGCTCTGGTCGGAGCTGTTTCGGGTTCAGCTCTGGCAGGGGACATTTCTCTTGCATCAGCGCAGAGCTATTCTGTGCCACAGGCAGCGTCCCCATCCAACGCCTGAGTGTTAAAAGCTTACTCAGTAAATATCAGATTTCATATTGTTTCATTTACCGTTTCCCACCCCAGTCCCAAGGCCAAGAACAAAAGCCCTGGTGTAACTTTGCATTTCTGATCCCATTGCTGCCAGTCTCCTCTCCCCTCTCTCAGGGTTTCCAAATAGCAAGCATTGCCGTTTCCCCAGCAGTCACTCCAAACCCACCTTGACACCAAGCAAGCGAGGCTGTGGCATCTCTTCGGGAAGAGGAGGAACGCAAGAGAAAACAAGAACCCAAACACCGCGGATTGGTAGAAGGTAGAAACTGTTTCTGTCAGCTCTGGAGTTTACAGAGCCAGCTACCAGAACAAGAGACTACAGAAGATGTCCTCTACAAAGGCTCACAGTAAATGTGAAAGGTCAGTGGTGAAAAGGCTGCTAAAGAGATGGTAACTTTAGCTAATCAGATGGGCTGCTGCCTAGCTGTCTAAAACCCAAGGGTTTGTCTGGGAGATATTTTATTTCGATTTTGGGGACCTGGCCTGCCTTGTGGATTATGCTGATGTAGTTTATAGAATGCAAAGGAGTTTCTTTTCCCTTTTGTTATTCATACCCTAAATGCATTCTGTTCTCCTTTATGCCTTTTTTTTCCTAGGAAAAGTAGGTGAAGGTAGGTAAGGGATAGAGCTGCAAAGCCTTACATACCCAGCATAAATGGACACTCGAGAACCTAGAGATAGATATTGTGCAGGTAGACAATTATTTCAGTGCAATTTTTTTCATTAGGAAAACATTTAAAAATTTGAAACAGCCAATGCAAGCATTTTTAAAATAGATTTTTAAGTTCAAAATCAAACAAAATTCCTGCTAGGGTCATTTTAGTTTGGCACCCCCAGGTCAGCATCTCTCCCCCTTTCTTAGCGTGATTCTGTTCTTTCCCTGCTGGAGATAAGCTGGGGGATTTGCATGCTATTTTCTCACTGACTCATTTTCCAAATATGGCCATTTAACAAATATGATTTCTGCAGGCAGCCATCCCCTTCAGATCTTTCATAAAGGAAATTACTCAATCAATAAAGTTAATTTTCACTCCCCCCTGAAGCAGCCACCCACCCCAGCAGATGTTCACAAACAGACTAAAACAAAGCCGGAAACCCACTCAGATCCAAACATCTCTTGCAAATGTCCTCCTGCAGTTAACATTGAAATTAATACTGTATCTACAGTAGCAAGCAATGCAGAGAGCAAGGTCATGTTCTGCTTCTTTAATTAGCTAACTGAAAGATTAATAAACAGCATTGACAAGTCCTGGTCCACTCTCGCTATGTTTACAGTCAACCCACTTCTACTATAAATATTGTGGGACAGAGGAGCTAGTCTCACTGTCATGCTTCTTCCCACAAGGAGCTCCACACTGAAAAGGGAGCAAAGACTTACGGGGAGATCCTGAGGAGATCGTGCAGCTGCGTTACTTCGGCTGATGTATGGATGCCACTGAGGAGGTTCTCAAAGCTTCTGGAGTAGGGTCTGGTTTTGTGAGCCTGGGGCAATTAATGCACAATAACATTCATCACATAAGGAAAATATACAACACCACTCCTTTTACATCATTTTTTTCTTGTGATAATAAAAATAAGATTCAATAATGCAAAAAAATAAAAAAATAAAAATATTGGGCTCTAATCTAGTCTGTTTTACAGGAACATGGTGGAGAGACCCCAGATTTAAACTGAGAAAGGTCAGAATTAGGTTCTCCTCCAGAAGGGTCTTACCTTGCCTGAAACTTTGCCTGGTATAATCTCCCTGATCCTAACATGTTGGCAAAGGCAGCACAGAGGTTGGCTCCAGTCTGAATTTCCCTGGGAGCTGCACTTCAGTAGAAGCACCCTTAAGGAGGAGTCAGTGAGTGTGTTAGCTGGCTTTAAGTAAAGTTTGAAACATGACAGAAAAACAATGGTTTAAATTTAATGATTAAGAAAAAAAGAAAAATCGCAGTTGTTCTCAAGCAATACGTCGAGAAAAGTTATTGACAACTGAAGCAGGCTTTCACAGAGGCTGGAGGCACCAGGAGAAAAAAAGAAGTAAAAAAAAAAACCCTCAGTTATGGAGTAGGGGATTTCATGGGCAAAACAAACACCGTGAAATGAATGAAATGCAATATCAATGCAGAGCATCCCTGCTTGCAGGACGTAGATGTGGAGGAACTGGGATCATAGGAGGTAAGCCTTTGCTGTCCTGTGGGTTTGCTCCCCATCCCATGGGCCGGATGGGAACTTCCCAGAGAGTAGGGGCTACCCGGGGAGGACGCCCCTGGCTTTGGTGTTGTGCTAGCAGGGAAGGAGTGGTTGTGGACTAAGATAACTTTACATTTAGACCTTAGCAACTACACATACCTGTGACTGTTGATTTAGCAGCAATTTCCATCCTTGTGGACAAAATTAGCACCAGAAGAGCCTGCTTCAAAGAAATTAACCACTGTAATTTGAAGCAGAGCTGTTGCTATTAAAAGGACAAAGACATATTAATAACTCTTCTGGAAGAAAAGCTAAGTCAGCACCTGATTTGTTAGGAGATCCAACCTGAGAGAATGGAAACTGGTAACACAACACAGCTGGCTTCTCAGGTGGGGCTTCTGGCAAGGAGAGTAAACAGAATAGTCACTGCTGCTGGTAAAATTAACTGCAAAAGCTCATGGCTTCACAAGCCCATTGGCTTCTGCTACTCAAACAGAATTGGTAACAAAAGATGGTGATCAAAGTCCTTCTGCAATTTAAACAAATATCTGTGACGTATCATATCTAATGAGCTTAAAACATGGAGGTCCAGCACATTCCTGCAACAGCTCCCAGATACGACTACCTTTCTGTTCTGCTTATTGCAGGCTGGCAGAGTATCTGAGCAATTTACCTAAGGTTTTCTATATAACTGCCTGGCATAAATGCTATCAGAAGAGCCCAGATCCAGCTGCATCACCTGTTAAAAATAACATGATCCTGGAAAGTAAGGATGTTTTTTTTAAGCACATAAGAGAGCTAGAGGTGCTGAGTGTTGTTTGGTATGCTGTCCTGCCTGGCTATGGAGCTATGCTATTTAACTAACACCAAGCTCCTAAAGGTCATGACTGATGACAGACTGCACACAGATGGGGTTTCCAACCCTAAGATAACTCTTGGCAGCTGTCTCCTGCATTTAAGGTTCATTTTTGCCTTACCACTGTAAAGGCATTATTTACAGTTCAAAATCCTCACTTTGTCACATCTGAACCCAAGGACCAGCTGCTCTGTACTGATCATTAACAGCAGTAAATTCTGTTCTAACAGTTTAGGGCTCAAGTGTTGCTTTTGCACAGGAAAAAGGCCAGATATTAATGAACATGGAGAACATCTATAAAACCATTAATAAGTTGCTTTTTTAAACAAACAAACAAACAAACAAACTTATTTCTTTGGCTCCTACTTTGATGTACCATTCAGTGAGTTATATTTTAAACCTTCTGTAGTTCTTTCTATTTAATAAGGCATTTTCCAGTCAAAGAACCCTCTTCCTTTGCTGTGGTTATGTTTGCAGCCTCCCCATGCTACTTCAGGTCTCTCACAGTTGAGGGAGGATCTTTGCTTCTCACCTTCCTGTATTGTTTTTTTTTTTTTTTTTTTTTTTTTTTCTCCATTAACTTCAGGAAAAAATTTGCCTGAGGCTTTTGGGAAATTGTCAGCAAGTAATTTTTCTTTCAATGCGAAGCACAAGCTCTGCATATGCATTCCATCCTTGACAAAAGCACTGAGTGTGGGTGATGGCTAAAGAAGCCTTCATCCATGTGATTCTGGAGATCCATGGAGGAAATTCTCCTCCCATTCCTTGGGACATACTCCTCTTTTCTGTGTGTCCTACTCTGGAACTTGGGCCTTGCAAACACTGCTCTGTTGACGGCAACCAGCTGTGTGCTGCTCCCCTTTTTTACCCGGAATCCCTTTAGCACCTGGGCGTTGCTGGCTTGCTCACATCTCCATAGAAGTCAGGGAAAATCTTCCTGCCATCTCTCTTTGTGACTTTTGTAGAGGTACAACTGGAGCATCTAACGTGCTGCTTGGAACAGATCTATGATGCTTTGAACATTCTTAATGCAACCTTCATGGGTCATCACTCAACCAAAGCTGGATTTCTCCTCCTTTTCTAAATATTACAGCTACATGAAGAGATACAGATCCAGTTAAGCTTCAGCTCATCAAATTAGAAATGTATATGTGCTTTGTAGTCTGTTGCATTAGAGCTGCTTGTACCTGTGGGCTTTCAGAGATATGTATAATTGATCCTGCACTGAAGTGGAAAAAAACACATTTGACTCACAGAGTAAATGGAAACAATCAGCCTCTGTGGGGACTACATTTAGTTAAGTTCTCTTAGCAGCAGACTACAACCCAGTACGCTTTTGCTCCTGGGATATGGTATCTTTTCTTAGAAGCTATTAATAGTATGAAGCACTATCTAGTGCTTACTTTCTCACAGAAATCTTTTATTTATATTCACAACTGTGCACTCCTTACAATGTTATTTTCCACTGCCACCATCCCCAAATAAAGATTCTTACTCCAGTGATCACTTGTGGGCAAATAAAAGCAGACCAGACAACATAGCTGCCTCACAGCAGGTGGCTTTCCTTTCCCATGACCTATGCTCCCAAAGTATTTATCAACAAGCAACCTGTAAATCTATAGGCTGTCTTGCAGCGGGTTTCACAGCCCCAGTCTCAGGCCCATGGCCACACCAAGAAGCCTTTTATCTTCTGCCATAACCAGGACACACTTTCTTTTTTTTTTTTTAAATTATTTTTCTGTCTGTAATTTTTCAGCTCTGGTAAGGCTTTAAAATGCCCTTCTACTATTTTTCCAAGGTCCCATTCTTTAGTAACTCTCAATGTTGGACTGCAAACAGTAGCTGAAACTAAGTCTAAGCTTCTTAGTAGTAAAAAGGGAGGACTTTTAAGAAACACTCTTATCTTCTAGTCACCTATTTCAACTTGAGACATGGCTTGGCAGTAGTTAAGGTGAGTAATATAAAAATGTATTTGTTGGTGAAATGTAATATACTTTAAAACATATATTTTTTTTTTCTATTTACTACAAGGACAAACACATTGTGCACCACGAAGCACGGTGCCAAGGCAGCATGTCTAGCAATGACCTTGTACCTCAGCTCAAAACCATCAGGCACAGCAACACAGCACTGCCTAGCTAATGCCGGTTCCCCCACGCAATGCTCAGAGGTGCTGATAGCTTGGCCAGTGCTGTTCTGATGCAGCTACAGTACTCTACTCAACTGCCGCTTTGTGGGGCATCTGCCTGGTATTCCCTTGTGTGAGCATGGTTTCTGACCTTGAGCAGTTTCCTCAAAATAGAGGCTTCTACATGGTGCTGCCTGTGACGCTAGATTTGGAAGTTCTTGGTCTCACCTGCAGTTGTGAGAGCTGAGGAGAACTATGAGAACCAGGGGAACCATGAGAACTGAAGTCTGAATTTCTTACAGGCTATTCAACTCTGGGTTAAAAAAGATCTGTGAGATACTATAAGGGACATAAAGGAATTTAGCTTCTCTTCAGCCTCTTTAAGCTGATCACTGTAGTTTCCCTATGTTGGGAAATGAGCCTGTATTAAGGCTCTCATTGATAAAGCATTTTACTCCCTGCTTCTTGATGATTTTTTTTTCTTTTTCCCCCATGAAATAGGTCTTGGCTAAGAGCTGCAGGCAGAAATAAGAGGATGAATGCATATGGTAAGCAGTTCAGCATGTGCAGTCACTGAAAGTTTTTTTTTTTCTGGTACTTTTCTCCAAAGTCAGGGGACAGACCTGAACAAATTTCAATGTGAATTGTGATTTCAAGTTACTGCTACCTTGAAAACTTATCTTCATAAGTTGCAGCTGAAGGTAGTATTACTTCTTGTGCTAGGTTGCTCAATTCTGCTTTCACCTATAGCCATGCTGCTATAGCAACATCACTCCTGCATGTGTATGTTTTAAATACATAATTTACAAAGCACTTCAGATTCCTTTGACATGGTAGGCATCTGTTTTCCCCAGTGGTTTTCTTGTTTTAGATACAATCTGTAAAGCAAATGGTGAACATGCCACTAGCAAGCCAATTCATATTTCCACAATAGCATCACTAAAATCCTATGCACACATGTTGCAGGTTACAGATGGGTAGCCTTTATGCACATGCCTGTTTACAGGATCAAGCATCTACATAAGACTTCTTTAGCTTCATGCTGTGATCGTGCTGTAGTATAATTCCTTGTGGTTTTCATAGCAAGTAAGGAAATCAAATTATAGCAGCCTTTGGTTGAAAACAAGAACAGTGCAGATTCTATCCTTCATAGTATAACTTCTCTAAATAAGCTATAGTGTTATTTATTTATTTTTATATTAACACAAATTTCCACTAGCCTGTCACCTTGACCAAACTTTTTATCACTCTCTGAATAAATAAATTGTCAAATTAGATGGGTAATGCTCTGAACAAGCACATTCATCCTCTCAAAGTATTAGCCAGAGAGCTCTTCAAAATAGCAGTTATTCAAAAACTGAAAAACAGGTAACATATTGCTTACCTCAAGCAGATCAGCAATGTTCTTCCATTTGTTCATAAGGTACTCTTGAAGCACCTTTTCACTCCAAGAAGAAAGGTTCTGGCAATCAGCAGAACATGAGAAGAAGGGGGAGGTTGATTGCTCTAAGTTAGAGAACTCTAGCTACCAGTACAGATCCATGCTTTTTTTATTTTATTTTATTTTTTTTCTTGTTCCAGGACTTTTCATTGCTAGAGAACAAAAATGTGAGTTGAACATTTACAGAAAGAGAAAGTGTCTAGATGAAATTTAGCATTAGAATGCAATCAACACTGGAGATGAAGAAGGAATACATATCACAGTACAGGTGTTCTGGATGCTGGTTGTTTTCAAGGGGTACCCATTGGAAGTACACCTCTTTTTTTTTTTTTTTTTTAAATAGATTCAAACACATTCCAGAACTTAGAGGAAATGAATGCTCTCCAGATAGCCAATTCTGGACGCTGTAGCACAGAAAACCTATGGAACTATTTAATACGTGCAGTATGAAACCTAAGACATAATCTACATACAATGCTACCTAGTAGGGTTTACAGTAACTAGTAGGAAATCCATTATTTTCAGCTACACTAGCACTGAACACCAGAACAAGTATTTTTTGCAGTGATAAAATTCTTTTACATCAAAGCTGATGACAGTTAAATTGTTCACTTGAACCAGATTTTCAAGATACTCTGTTCAATTTTGCAACTCCTATGGAATTAGGTAAGCAGCCCCTCATATCACAAGTAAATCATTTATTTCTTAAAATGGTTTATGCATTATCTGTCTCAGAAGAGACCATTAGATCAGCTGTTCAAAGCCATTTCCCTGCTGGGAGTTCTTCATGAGTAATAAGATGGTTTAAAAATTCAACATCATACACCAGCAAAGCACAGGAGCAATGGTGAACTTCCTGAGACCACTTTGCAAGATCTTCAGGAATCTTAATGTTGGATGCAGCATAAGGACATGAAGATGAGCGTACAATGTATTCGCTTTATGTCTGCATCGCTTTTACTACTTTAGAGGGAGAAGCATGAGAATAAAAAAACATATTTTAGAAAGTAGTTAAGATGAAAATTACACTATTTTGAGAAAAACATGAACAGTAAATATGAAGAAAGAACTGGCTAGTAACAAGCTCTGCCAGTTCTACAGATGTACTAGAATATCAAAATCTGTAGAGGCTACTGACAAGAGGACTGGAAATCTGCAGAGGCACTGGCACACACATGTTATGCATCTTCAATCACCAGAGGATGAAATTAAATCCAAGGAATTTAAAATTTCTCCATACCTGGTATTAAGCACACACATTTTTTTTTTATCAATAGGTTTATTATTGTAATTATTTACTGTATCTGTAAATGCACTTACTATATTTTTTTTGTATGTGTAGTGCAGAAAAAGGACAGAACTTCACCTATAAATAGTTTAGAAAAGATGGACAGAGTGTTTTTGAGTATAAGAATGTTTTCTCTTCCTGTGTTAGTTTAATGGGGTAGATGCCAATGCTTTTATGAATTATGAATGCAGCAGTCTTCTTTCCAAATGAAGATGTTGGAAGTCTGCCACTAGAACGAGGTGCTTGTATTACATACTGCCAACAAATTTCTGTTTCTTTAATGAAAGCTAGATTACTAACTCACTTCTCTCTTGAAAAACTCACCTATAGTGATGTTGCACGGCATAGTCTTCTCTAGAATAATAAATAAATAAATAAAAATCAGGATATAAAACAATTTGAATCACAGTTCTATTAACAGGGAAATTCATATGCTACACCCCTGATGTAAATAGCTGTTTGTACACCACCTACCTGCAGCTCCGGTTCCAGGAAGGACTTCAATAAATCATAATCAGGACTGATGACTGATTATGCATTTGTTGCTAGTCCTTTGGATGTTTTTCCTGTAAATATTCTCTTTTTAGCTGCCTGAAACAAAGTAAATCTTTAAAATAATCTAATTACCAACATTTTTTTTTCTGGAAATTTTGTTTGAAGAAACATTGCTCCCTACTTAGGAGCAGAATTTTGCAGTTAGATACTATTCAACGAATTTCCGTTTCATAAAGATTGTAGAAGCATTAAGCACGTTTTTTTTTCTTGAGTGACCAAAGTATCAAGAACACGTCTAGAAGAAGGGAAATTATTATTTGTAAGGTCATTGTCTATGACCTTTGACAAAACTTATATAATAACATACTACAAATATTTGGAGGTCAAATATTCAACATGAAAAAGGTTCAAAAGAAAGACAGATAAGCTGCAATCCTTCTATATTTGCTTCTATAGCAGCAAATATCACCACATGGCGGCTCTTTGCCGGTGCATCAGCAAACTGCAGCATTGCTAACAAATCTAAACCAGCCACGGAAAACATGTTTCATTTAATCATATGTACATATTGCAAAATACTATATATGCCTTCACATTTTGAGTTCACAGGCAGTTGTTATTTTCTTTCTGTTAGCATCTAGAAGAATTTTACAAGAGGATGCAAAATGCTTATTGTCTCAGGTCATTTTAATCAGCAATCCTTTCTATCATTTCCTAATCTGAAACACATCTCAGATCTCATGCAGTAGTATTACAGGTTTCACAGCAGCATCTCAGATA
>VXAA01001160.1:468575-482476 GCA_013399115.1 Anseranas semipalmata | reverse complement strand
AAAAAAAAAAAAGAAGAATTTTCTTGAATAACACCTCTCCCTCCATTGTTTTTCTCCTCAATAACTCAGTATGTGTGTATATTTTACAGATGAGGTGCCAAATCCAGTCAATTTTAGTGTTTGCCAGGCTTTGCACCCATGAAAAATTAATGGTAACACTCCCTGTGACATTAATGAGAACAAAATTAGGCCATGTAAGTACATTCTGATTTTTCTATAGGGTGAAACATTTATGCATTCCATTTTTCACTTTGCATTTCTGTGAGTTAATAGTACACTTCCATGACTAAGATATAAAGCAAGCAAAGGTTTTAATTGAAGTATTATTACAAATTACAGAAAAGTCAGATAAAACCAGAGATTTTTTATTGCACAAAATAAATTATATAGAAACAATGCAACAAAACAACTCTTATGTAGGCTGCACAACAGATGTTACAACATGAATATATTTATTGCTTTGAGAAAGGAGCAATTCAGTGCTAGTAAGCAGATTAGTTATACTTCTTGCTCATCTAGATTTTTCATAAAATTAATCCAACTGGGCTAGAGGCATCTTGCAGCACACGGGTCATACCAAATTGTAATTTGTTATCAGTGGTTTTAAAGGTGCTGTGAACATTCTTGACATTAGCATGAAGTACTCAATTTAACATCAGTGGCACTGAACCTTACAGGTAGTTACATAACTATAAATATTACATATCAATCATATTTAATACACAAGATTCTAAAAGGTCCATTTACAGGGTTTGCATGAGCTACTGCTCTAAAATAAATATTGTTTACAAATGTAGATGCATCTTCAAACAGGCACACTTCACTCTGCACCAAAATGCAGTACCATGGCATTTTGCAAAAATAGAAATTAGTGCCAGCACTTCATTTACCTAATTGTTAAATTGCTCACTAGTGCAAACTCAATTATAGGCTTCTAATTTTTTCCAGGGCCACAACTCATTTAGCATAGATGAAAAAAATATTCCTTTGGTAGAACTGGGTGAAATTTACCATGTTTTTAAACACTTTGAAACACAATGTATTCGGTTCCTTAAGAGATACAAGACTGCAATACTGGTATTGCATTCATAGCTCAAATGGATTTAAGTTTTTAAAATGCTACTTTGTGGACCCTGAGATGATAACCCCCAATGAATTCATATATAAATTAGCTCAACAAAAATTAGGAATATGTACAATATTCAAATAATAAAACACATTAGAAACTGATCACTTACAGATCTTTGTGAAGCATGCATATTAATGTGATACTGGCATGACAAATATTCATAGTCTAAGTGAAATTCTCCCCTTATTTCACAGTTCTGCAAGTATTTACTCAGCTGTGTTTACAACACTGAAACTACTGCTAGTGTATACAATGAATTTTGCAAAATTTATTTACTTACAGGAAGGCTAATATAATAAGATTAAATTTAAACAATATTAGACATTGAACAAGCCACCCAGGAAAGAAAATTCAGTGAGGAAGTGGGATCTCTGGGCCATTTCAAGTCTTAGCTACAATGATAACTAAACAAAGTAACTCCACTGAAGACTTTAACCACTGAGAAGACCCTGTAGAATCCCACTGAAACAAGTAAATAGAATTTGGACTGAACACAAATAACTACAAACAAATGTGGTCACCAGTCTCTACTAGTACTTCAATAAAATTCTTTGTCTTTTCTATTTTTATGTTTCTTGAAACTGTGTAAATCCACTAGATTGAATCATAATACAGTTAAGGATGAGGTTTTGAATAGCCTCAAAATATTACAAGAAATGAATTATTCTGAATTAAAAAAAATACTATTTGTACAAATGCTCAGAAACTTTAGTGATGCAATCATATTCCATGCATGTACCTGGCAGTAGTTTCCTTTGGAGGAAAGTTATTAAACTTGACTAATCTGGTACATTTTTCATCTGGGGGAACTGAAATTTAAATACCATATGTAAAATGTTGTTACTGTTTTATACAAATGTTTATAGGTATAATAAAATGTAACTGAATAACCAAATATACCCTAAAACATCCATTAAAACACAAACACCACAAAAGATTGCTAGTACTTTTATAATTCTTATGAAGTAGAAATGATATAAGGCAGGATGAAGCTAATATCAAAGATGAAAAACAGCACCACCAATCTATGTTTTGCAATAGGGTTTCCGATCGGACAGAATATGTAATAGCATAGTCACATACATTTCATTAAGTTAAGGTAAGAACTGCATTTAGCCCAGCTGTACTAACTATACAGCTTCACACAGAATAAACATTCCATAAATCAACAGAAAATGCATCTGAGCACAAAAAATAAAAATATGTAAGTGATTCTCTAAGCAGCATTTTTTTTTTCCAAAACATTAACATAGATAGATATTGGACTGATTAAATATCTACAAGTGCTTTTCCTTTACAAAAATACATATATTCTTAATAGTAGGATAGACTGTCATTAACAATGACCTGTGTTTTTTCACTTCAATTTGAATGATTTATAAGCTAAATTTTACAACCACAAAAAGGTTTATTTGTAATATGATGTTATCACTTTTGACAAAAAGCTTAAAACATTTTATATTTTAAAACAAATTAGCAACATAACATCACAATATGTTCTATGAGCTCCTAAGTACTGTGAGGGCTGTTATATTAAAAACCAATAGCTACTGATCAAATGCAAGGAAGCATTAGAACATTATTACTGCTCACCATAGGCTCCTTTCTTATCATAACTTGGATCACAGCTTATATAAGGACACTTAGGCCCCCATCCCAAAAAAAAAATCCATTGAGACTAACTCTATAGCATCTATTCAGTAGCCTGGAACATCCAACAATTCAGGCTCGGCATTAATGAAAAAAAGAAAAAAAGGCAAAATAATTTTCCTTTCAACAGTTAAGTTTGCAATAAGGGAAAAAATGATGGATTGCTTCATGCTTATTTTAAGAAGCTTGTATTTGAGAAAAAAATTATCATCAGTAAGTTTTTAGTATGAAATATTTCAGAATCAGCTAAATAATTAAATTGCCCTATTACTTTCCAGTTTAGTTAATAACTATCCTGGAAAAGGAAGTTAAGGTATGTAGATTTCTTTATTCTATTTTATACTGCACAAGTAAAATAATTGACTTCTTGCTAATCAATGGTCTCACGTTGAGGACAGCAATGCCATTTGCTAAAAAAATATCTATAAAAATCTGTAAAACATACTTAATATTTTCTCATTATCCTCCAAGTCTGTCCTTTCCACCCTCCAAAATATCACTGAACTACAACTAGAAAACCCAAAAGTAGCTTGGTGAATATTTTGTGCTTCGGAAGGTTTACAGGATTGACAGCACACTGAAGTATTTTATTAGTTCACAGGCCAGGTATAGCAGACACATCAGTAATGCAAGCCTTTGTGCTCTTTTTGAAAGTTAGCTATACTCATAGAGCTACTCTAGGTCTGTTAACTTTACACTAGTCCTGGTTTTGTTTTTGTTTTCTATTTTGTTTTGGAAACTGCTAGGTATGCCTAACCCCTTAATTTGGTGACAAACAGCCACCACCAGGAAGTTCTGCTTGACCAATTCCAGATGCGACTCTCCACCACTGCACTCCAGGAAAGTGTCAGTGCCTTATTCCAAGTCAGTTTCTGGGTGGCTTACCTTTGGTATTAAATAAGTCCCTTAAAACTATTAGGCAATCAGATTATCCATAAAAATAGTTTTTTTTTTTTTAAAGAAACTTTTTTTTTATGAACAAACTAAGTATCTGACAACAAAGAATAATTTTAAATCAATTAGTATGTTATATTTTTCAGTAAAAAGGGAGCATATTTCATTTTTACTGCATCAAAATTCATGAGACAACAGCAAGAATGTCTATTTACTCAATATGCTATAATACAAAACACAATTTCAGGAGTAGAATACCATCATAAAATATGTGCCTCGCACTTTGATAATAAACATCTTTATTACAACTTCATTTATAACACAAACCTCAGTATGTTAACTAGCAGCACAAATGTTTTACTGTTGCAACAATTTTGTATCTTATATAGCAACTGACTCTTAACTCTTTCTTTGCCTTCCGCTCACTATCATGAAGAAGGAAAATGCACAGTAACTACTTCTGCTCATCTCATCCTGTTAACTGTCACATTATTAAACTTTGTTAGAATTATTTGCTAAAAATACACATAAAAGTTACTTCAAATAAATGTGCACCCTATGGTTTAGCTAAACATGCAAATTCCAAATAATGTCTCTCTTTGGTTAAAATTAATGTAATTACAAAAAAATTCCACTTGCAGACATCTTTCATTCCAGAACGTCTCCTCCATCCTGAGTCTACCAAACCAGGTCTCTGGTTCTGTACAAGTACAAAAGGCAGCCTGGACCTTTCCACCAGTCTACAGAGCTGTTCCATTTCATTGCCACACACCAGCACTGCATGGATCTAAATTGCTTACTCGAGAACAAAAGAACATCCTTTTTAACTGTATTAGCAAGCTATCTGAATTCAGAAGATTTATAGCACATACCTTGGGTGGAAGAATCTCTCAGAAATCCCTTAACAGATTTCCTATTCTGGAATCTGATGTTTTTACCTGATCTACAGACAGTATAGTAGCAGAAAAAAAAAAAAAAACTCAACAGGTAGACCTGCTTATGAAGAAAAAATATTACCATTATAAGATAGTCTTTTGGGGAACATCCCTACAAAAGGACAGTTCAACTGAGGCCTGAAGGCCAGACTTCTCAGATGTCATAAAACTAGCGGTAAATGAACAGTTGGAAGTTTTTCACATTTCCTTTAGTGTGAATCAAACCCTTTGCATCTTGGAATCCATCCTGGAACATGCTCCAGTAGACTGCAATCCTTCCTCAAACATGTATCTCTAGCTGAACACTTTGTGGAAGCATTATCTCATTCAAATTGGCTATAAAGGATTCATAATGCAGAACCGTGAAAACTTTGCTGAAATCCAGGAGAGACTAACTTAATCCCAAAAGAAAACATGAATTTCTTTGGTATTAAGCATTAGCTTTTTAATGTCATGGTGGCATCTGATTCTACCCTGTTCTAAGACATGCAGTGGAGTTCCAGAGTGTCACCTACTGGTTCTCAGAGCGAGGAAACTGATGCTGCGGAACTTTTTTGGACTCGATTCAAGTGTGCTCCCTGCCAAAAAGGTCCTGTCCTAACAATCAGCATTTTGGTATCTGTGCTGCAAAAGGAGGTCTGTCACATGGTCTAGGTTTGTTTTGTTCTGCTTTCTTCTGCAAACTCTTTTAGTAGTCTCTGGCTCTTCAGCGAATGTCCATCCTGTTCAGTCTTATCTATGAAACTATTCTTATACTACAAGAAGATTTGCAGGGTTGTAACTGTGAAGGGACACTCCACACATTCTTCTATGTTAGCAGGGGCTGTACCTATGTGATTGTCCCTTTGTGAGGGCTGATGAATTATCACATTCATACTTTCTTTTATAATTATTCACTTTCTTGAACATATTTAATTCTGATCTCCTTAAAAAAAAGCAAATATAAAGAAAGATTTTAATACTATCATTATGGGAGGCAAGTTCAGTTGTACCTTTCTCTGGGTTGTCCGACTAACCAAACCTAAGAACTGATTCCTCATGAGCACCTTCCCCTTTACAACTCCTCAGTGCTTCTATTCGCTGTGCATGAAATGGGGTGGGGCAGGGGAATGAACAAAGGATGTATAAGAAACTACAATGACAGGACACATGGGGAGCCTGAATAAACCTTTTAACTGAGATAAATAATAAAATAACATAGACTGAAGTAAAATGAGAGGGGAATATCTTGCATGATAAATGCATTTTTGATGGAATCAAACAGATGCTTTCAACCTGTCTAGGCTAAGTGAAGAAATTGGACCAAGCTCTTGATTTAAGCATCTCTATGTTTATAAACTTGCTGTGGATAGGAATATGTCTTAACTGCTTTTGGTCTTTGCAGGATAAAAACAAGTTTGATTATTCTATGTATTTGACCAATATTTTATGTAGCGTCTCTATAAACAGGGCTCAGTCTGTTTATTTTGTGACTTAAGACTGGTTTTGAACAATTATCTGTTCTCCAGAATTTCTACCAGACATAGTAACTGGCAGAGCTGGAGGCTATTCCTTCTGTGGCAAACAAAAGGAACAATGCAATTCAGTGATTGGTTCAATTAAAAGACTAAACACTGGCACATTTTGTTATTTTAGAAAGCAACAGAGAAGGAGAAATTCTTTACTTCTCTTACAAAGTCATGCCCAAAAATTACACATAGAAGGGATGAGATGGGAGCTCTGGACCATCACTTTGTCTGCAGTGGAGAAGAAATGTCTAGCTTATACCTAAAAGGAATGTGATCAATCTCTTTTCTCCTACAGCTATACTGGAACTGTTTTTGATAACTGCAGAAGAGAAAAGTAGAGTCAAATCTTTGGAGCCTAGGAGAAAAAAGATCAAGATTCAGAATTCAAGGTCACCTCACAGAGAAAATGAAATCATTTCAATATAGAGGTATTCTTTTCATATAGTTTCTACTGAGACAGATAATCTGAAATTGAAAAAAACTGACAGAACATTTATTTTTCTGCTTGTTTCACATGAAAGAAGGCTTCTCAATGCAGAACAATTTTGAAATATTCTTGCTGAAAATATTAAGACCATTGATAAAATACAGAAGGAAATATTACCCTGCCAAATGCAAATAATGGGTTTAAAAGGTATTCTGTGTTAATAATCAGGCACTTTATATAACATTTTCAGTAAAGTCAAAATAATACTTTTCAGATTTTTTTTTTTTTTTTTGCATAATAGCTGCAAACTAGCTGAGCACGCACAATACACTTGCAGTGTGGCATACTGCTAGGACCCAAATCCCAGAAGCACTCATGTGAGCAGTAAGTACTGTAGTGATGAGTCACTTAAGATTGTTGTAGTAATCTTATTTGGTATTTCATCCAAATAAAGATGTGTTTTATAGGAGTAGGCCATTAGCTAGGAGCAGTTTAGTAATGCATGATGGAAAATACATTTCTTGATTATCGAATTCCATACTGTTTGAGATTTTATAGGATCTCACTTGTAAATTCTAGCTTACAGTTTGTTACTGGATAAACACAGCATACAGCTATGCCCAATGAAACGTTGCTTCAAACCTTCACTAATGAGTAAAAGCAAATAAAATTTTTCACTTTCAGGAAAAAAGCACCACATGTGCTAATAAGAGACAGCAAGTTTAGGTAGTAGTGTGGAATTTTTTAGGTCTTATTCCTCTGCAGCTAGGTACTGCCAATATGGGAAAGCCACAGAAAAACAGCTGCATCAACACTTCTTTGATATTCCTATTCTTTACAAACATGCAGCAGTGACACTTTGTCATGGAAATGGTCAGCAAGTGTGACCGTATACAGTAATCTGCTCTTCGATGGAATATCGAAGTTTTAATGGAATGCTTACTACTCATTCCCCTTACCCCATCTTTGGCACACAGGAATCTGTACATGCATTCTCATATTCCTATGCTGTTCAGATACTTTTAATTGGCACAATTGAATCAAATATGCCTATCTGTAGACACATGGCACATACATACTATACAGAAGAGAAATTTCCTGTAAAAAAGGCAGTGCCTGTGTAATACAAGCTGCCCAGTTAAGATATGTATTTCACTGGCACTTTGCTGCTACAAAAACTATTAAACTAGAACAGCAGTCAAGCACTGTGCCATCAAATCAGAAATGCATAAATTGTAGGTAGTTGGCTAGATTATATGCATTTAAAAATATTTAAGGCCATAATTCTCAGCTGGGAACATTAAATCATATTTGTCTGTATTTTCCATACTTAAAATGAAGATTTGCCTTCTGTAATCCAGCTTTAAATTGCATCAAGAAAATACCATGAATTAACAGGATCCAATTCTGATCAAGACAAATTCACGGTTCTCTGAATTGTGAATACAGAAAGTCATTAGACACTCAAATCTTCTGTTGGGACGTCATTCAGAAGCCATTACAAAGTAGTCAAATTTCAAGGGTCCTGTTAGGTAGATGCAAACTTCTATGTAAGATAACTGAAAATGGATTAAAATTAATGCATTGTTTTTTTTCTTTTTCCCCAACAAATCTGTTCAAATTTGTCAAAACAGCAATTGTTGAGAAAAAATATTGTCCCCTGAACCAAGCAGAAATTATGCTTAAGAGTACCACTGTTTTTTAATAAACTGAAACAGGCATTTTATGTTGAGCGAATCTACTGTGAAAATTCTGGTATAAAAACACGTGAAATATATAAAAACTGTAAGGTGTCATTTGCATGTGCATGTAAATATTTACAAATAATATCCTATTTCTACCGTATAAAACAATTGTATATAATAAAGATAACAATGACTTGCAATTAGAATGCATGCTCTGATCTGGCAAGCTGCTCCACGAGGAGGACCTCCACATACACAAAGAAGCTATTTTTCCTCTGCAAAGGAGCAGTGCTCTCCCTACATGGAGCATCTTGTTGTTTCTGTCAAGTAGCACATCATAGACCGGGTGGGCAAAAAGATGACCACTTCCTGCAGCCAGCATGTGCACCTGTTCCCATCTACAGCGTGGGCAAACCAGTGCCTGTACTAGTCAGCATGTTACGCCTCCAGAAAGGAGCAGCAGCTTCCTAAACATTTTGCTTCCCCAGGTTCACTGGCATCTGCACAATATGTGCAACCTTGACCTGCAATGGCAGGTTTCCTAAACAGACTGCTACTGACAGCATTTTTATTTCTGCATGTCATACGGGCTTTGGAGTGCAATGGCAGGACTTAACCTAACTATATATGGACTCCTCAAGTCATCAACGTTAGAACTCCTGCAAACATTAAAGGGGCCAGATTTAATCCACAACATACATGCTTCTTCTACAGAAACATACTAAAGTACGTGAATATACATTTACAAAGGAGTTACAGCCTTGCATCTATCTTTTATACCTGATCCCAAGGTTTTCAAGATAGAATTTTCACTTTGTCCTAAGTGAACAGGATGCTAATGATTAGATTAGCATTTGAAAAGTTGATTTGGTTCCTTTCTGTTGTATGCAAAAGGCATAAGGAAGTAAATAGCTATCTACAATACTAGCAGGTGTGTATCAAGCAGAAATTATATAAAGGTACTGAACTATGGTTATCTCCACAGATTTTGAAGTAAAAAAATCATTTGATTTTTAAGCAGAGCAAAGACAACGGAAGACTACAGGAAACACATGGATTACTATGCTCCCTGCAACATTACCAGAAGCCTCAATAAACATTCTATACTTGAACCATTATGCTTGCAATACCTAAGGCAACAATCATTCTTCTATCCAGCACTACCAGATCTTAGGTAAAACCAATGACCCGAACAATTATTTTGGTCAGACTGCTTATCTTCAGTATTGCATTGCCTCTAATTTTATGGAAACGGTTTTATGATGTGACTTCAACTGGTGAAAAATTTCTACAACAAATTCTAAACTCCAGATAGTCACAAGAGATATATAATGTAATTAAAGCTATATGTTATTTTTTCTTAGCATATTATAAACCTTCACCCAATCTTAAAAGGAAGTGCTTACCATGAAATGCAATAAATATGGGTAAATTTTGCCTTGGCTGTAACCTTACTGTGAAATTTCTTTCATAGATAAATCATTTAAACTTCATTTTTATGAAGGCTTTATTAGAAGAAATGTAACCTGACCAGAAGCCATTTTCCAAAAACAGCTGTATCCCAAATTCCAATCGTTAGGGTAGCCATAGAAAAGTGCAATCACAAAGGCTGCTATGCTTTTAAGCAATATTGGCAGAATCTATTTAGACAATTTTAAATTACTTTTTTGAATTACCATGTTCAACAACTCTTGTTAAGGGTAATTAATTTTCATTCACTGCAAAAGAACTGTTGCACACTCATGAGTGAGCTATACCTGGACCCATGAGAAGCTTATCGAGAAAAAGGTAGTGGCCCAATCACCACTTTTCTAAATATATTTTCTATACAAAATATTTTCAAGGTATAATCCTTAGCTATTTGTACAGTACTCTATGATTTAAACAACAATATTCAGTAAAATAGTAAGTGTGTGAAACTGCAACACCACATGGAATGAGCACTTTGCCATTTTGCTAGTGTAATCAATATTAGGACCAGAAAAATGTTCTAACACACAAGCAAAAATATTCCATAGTTTTTGAATCTTGACTGTACACTTCATGATTTTGGCTATGACTTGCAGCACACTTGTAAAATTCACAAATATCTTATGCACATTTCAGTAGCAGAATGGCACTTGGCTTGCTCTAATAGAAACAACAAAGATGCAACTGACAATTTTAAGAAAGACAATGTCCTTATTTGCATGCTGAAAATCTGGTTGTGTCCCCCTAATCCAGGCACATCCATTCATTGTGCAATCTGTCGATGGGTAAACAAATAGTGCAGGATTCATCTCAGTGGGATCTGGCCCTTTGGTCTAACCGAAGTCAATTCTAGGTCGATACTGAAGTACCATAGGATAAGACTAAAAACAAAAGCAAGAAAAAAACAACAACAAAAACAGACAAGAATAATATGAAGATATAATTCACAAAAAATACAAAAGGAAATGCAATTAAAGTTTGCCTTAAGAATGGTGAAAGCTTATCCCTATGGCACATGTATATTGCTATCAGTTTTATTTATGTATGAAATAATTCTATAAATTTCAACAATTAATTCCACAGCTGTACTTCTCTTATCTCTAAGTCAGCTGTAATTATTTGTCATGAATATAAAACTCCTATATCTGACTTTTACGTATTTCATTATTTTTTTGTTTTATGACATACATCAGAGTGTTCAAACAACTTCTCTTGTTTCTGTGTTGCTGTGATTGAGAAAAAGCTATCTTGAAATTTTATACTTTGTAAAACAAGGTCTATCTATAGATAACGTATATAGTTTGACTTTTAAATATACAGAGGTTCCATAGGTATAGTAGTAGTTAGCCCCACCTAAATGGGAGCTAGGTTCCTCTGGAATTAAAAGCAAACCAAACTTAGGTCAAATTGCTGTCAGCTGATTTTCTGAAAAATGAGGGCTAACTTCTTCCCCTCCCTGAAATCCAAACTCCTCAACTTCAGATCTAATGATACATTTTTACTAGTTCTTATTGGAAAAAAAATAGCAAATAAACTACTGGAATCCCTGAATTGGGCAAAACTGTTTTGGTATGAGAGATAAGAATGGATTTCCAGAAAACGTCATGGAATATCCAAGCACTTGTTGCTGGAAGTTCTGTTAACATCTCATCTTTTTCAGTCTGTCAGCATTTTATTTAAGTCTGATGTTTTCCTTTTAACTTACTGATCATTTTCTATAGCATAAAAACCAGAAAAATCTTATTGTATCAGCAACTGTACGGGCTTAAGTAGCCTCTGCCACAGGGCTTAGCTAATTTAAGTCTTTTTTTATTGCAAGTTTGGAAAAATCAAGAATGATTAAAGAAGTTATCATTAAAACCAGAAATATTCTACTGCAACTTTCAAATGCAAGACAGATGAAATTCAGAGACCAAAAAAGAAAGATATCACTGCAGAGACCTACACAGCTTAAACTTTTCATGCTACGGTAGCGAAATGATCAGCAGAACTAAAACTGATCATACTTGCTGGGGATTTACAAAGTGGAGTGCGGAGAAAGCAAAACACAAAAACAGAGGGATTCAACAGTAGCAAGAGCATTTGGTAGAGAAGACAGGGAGCACCATGTGTAGTCTGCATGTGCAGTTAACAAATGTATTTGTAGTATAATAAATTACTTGGTCTCTGATTTTCTCACATAGGATATGACTACCACATTATTTAAATGCTTTTTCCCTTGTTCTTCATACCTTAAAAAACAAATACTTTAATTATATAAATTGCATCTAAAAGTACTCAACCCTAATTGGAAGTGCACACACAAAGAGACAGAGCAGTCACCTCACTAAAAAATTTACCATGTAAACCAGCGTGGCTCAGTGTTTTTGCAAGCAAAGTCTGAATGCTACTCCGAAAAACTACAAACCAACCGTACAAATAAAATGCAATATACTGGAGTGATTATAATTATTGAAGTAGGCATGACTGTAAAGCAGATCACTCCCATCCACAGTGGGAGTGACCCTCTATCATTAATTTTTTGCTCAAGCAAAAACATTACTTCAGACTTTCAAAGTTACTTTTAGAAGAAATTAGTTCAATTCAAAATTCTCAATGAGCAAACTGAAACATTGTTTTAGTTATATATTGAAAAAGAACACCAAGCTGATCAATGAAATTTAGAATCAACTTCAGTTTGCAGGCTCTGGAGGTTTTGGTTTGTTATATTCTACATGTAAGTCACTATTCCATTTCTAATTTTAAAAGAAATGAAAGGAATATAGTAGTGGAAAAAATTAACACTTCTTTTCTCCATTAAAAAGAACATATGAATTGCCATAAAGATATCAAACCACTGTAGTCTCCTTTGATTCACACTCTTCTGTTTTGATCCTTTACCAGTGACTGCCCAATGCTACTTGTTAGAAGGATGAGATAGATAACCCTTCCATATTGATGTGGCTATCAAACTACAGAATGAAACAACAAGATAATTGGCCTAATGGAAATAAAAGATATAAATCTTATCTTTTAAGCACATAAAACCTGATTATATGAATGGATTCTATTTATTCATTCAATAAAGTTATCTCTGAATGAATGAAAATGCTCAGGCCTTGCTCATGGTGTTTCACTTTGTGAAACTTTGTCTCACGTTGCAGTGAGATGTTATAAAAACTCCGTAATTTGGATTACAACTGTAGAGTTGACAGGACCTTACTGACTGTAATATGTACAGTCGTGAGTGCCTCTTACCTGATAAAAAGTGCCATCCTGTGAGCAGACTTGCGAAGATGAGCAGTTCTGACACCGAAACTGCGAAGGAGATGATTTTCTGATCAGATAAGAGGCATCCACAGCTGGACATATACATTTATCATTTTTTTTTAAATTTTAAAATGTAAAGTTTAAAATTTATTTACTTGTTTAAAACAAGAAAGACTTCTCTAGTGATTAAATGGATCTTTTCACTTAACTACTCTACCTCTTGAAAGGTCCACAGGTGTGCCAGTAAAAGCTCATCAAAGACAAAGATAATGGATTTACTTGATCTTCATCCAAAAGAAGAGGTTGTTCATTAATTACCATTGCAACTTCTGTTTTATAACAAGACCCAACACAGTTAGGGAAAACAAAATTACAGAAATCCAGATGTTACTGGATTTATCGCCAGCACAATGTAATTTTCACAGGTTTTAGTTTGTCATCTCTGACTTCAGGGGAGTGATTTAAAACTACATAAAGGAAAAGATTAACCCATACCCGACTATATTCTGTGTATGTAAACATAACTTGCAAATTTATACAAGAGTTGTCAACTTTTATATTCGCTTAAGGTTACAATGATAGTTTTGAGATTTTTGAAAAGAATTAACCACTACAAATAATGTCCTTTTTGTCAGGATGGCTGTTACTGTTGCTTACAAACCAGTGCAACTGCCAAAGGTCCATTTGTAGGCAGGGGCTGCAGGATCAAATTTTATGAAAGAATTCCATTATCACTAGTTGTTGCCTCAATATTTCCTAATAGTACAGCCAATGTTAACAAAATATAAAATGGCAAGGCAAACACACACCACTGGTTTCAAGGCACTACTGGAAAAATGGTACTTAAAGCTGTTACTAGTGCAATTTTGGGGTTTCATTCATGATCAAATTTCAATGTGATATTACTTTCAAATTTGATGAATACTTTCCTACACACATTAACTCCCTCAATTC